>SNQJ01S0058021.1:125011-135298 GCA_010110895.2 Picea sitchensis | reverse complement strand
GGTTCCTCTCTGAGACGAAGATGGAATGTTGTGTGCCCCTGTATGGAAGCCCATGAGTTGGGTGTGTCGTTCTCTCTGAGACGAAGATGAAACGATGTATTGGTCTCCTCTGTGCAGAGAGTTGAGATGATGTGATACTCCAGATGATTCTCTTGTGAGAGGCAGTGAGAAAGAGATCTGTTGAGTTGGACGCGCATGTGGTTGAGCACAGGTGAACGTGATCCTAGTGGGTGAGCACTAGTGAGTGTGATTCTCCTGTGAAACATAGTGAGATAGAGATGTGGACATCCCTGTGACTGAGCACAGATGGATGTGCCCCTAGTGGCTGAGCACTAGTGAGTGTGATTCTCTTATGTGACGCAGTGAGATAGAGATGTGGACATCCCTGTGGCTGAGCACAGATGGATGTGCCCCTAGTGGCTGAGCACTAGTGGGTGTATGAAATCCCTTGCTATATTGTCCAAGAGTCAGACTTACATGTAACCCTATTTGTGATGTAAAGGGTACAGGTATGCCCCACCATAAAGTGAGATAATTAATGTAAAAGATAATTAATATGGTAATTATTAATTATATTTTGAGTTATTGAGGTCGGCCCTATTGTGCCAACAAACACATCATTTGGTGTGATAAGTCTTGTATAAATAAAGGTGAATCCCCATTGAAGAAACCCACTTAACATTGTGTCATCTCATGATTTCAGAATTTGTGATCTGAAATTATGAGAATTACAGCACCCTCTTGTGTGCTAGGTTTGGTGATGATGTGGGAGGTCTTTCTCTTGAAGAATATAGCAAAGGATTGGTTGGGTTTTCTTCCCTTGTTCAGAGGGTTTCCCAGGATACTTCTTTTGTTCTTGTGCATGGCTATTCTTCTTGTGATCTTGGTTTGCTGCAGTAGTTATGGTTCAAGTAAAGGCTAAACAGAAAATTTAAAGTAAATGCATGAGCCATAGCTTATTGAAAATTCAACAATAAGCACATGTCCATCCTGGAACACTACGTCAAATCCCTTTTTCTCAATCACTGAGACTAAGAGCACACTCTTGAATTCTGCCACCCATAGCACAGTTGTCACTCTCAACACATCCCCTGACTCCATCCAGAATCACGTTGTTTCAGATCCCTACACTAAATGCTTGGTACCTTGTTAGCAAAAATTTCCACCCTCCAATTGAGTTGATAAACCCGATATAACAGCAATGAAAACTTGGCTAATTCAAGGAGAAAAGCCCCAAATTGTCACGAGCTAGACCCCTCTCCATTTGGGCTAGTGCTTGCTAGCCTCAGGGGGGAGTCCCTAAGGTGATTTGTCGCTGTCCTAAGTCTGAATTTTTGCGTTAAATGACAAAAAACAGTCATTTTTATGTTTTGGATAGCATGTTAAAACTGTCAAAAAAAAGGGGAAAATATAGGTTGTTTGCTTGGAGGAATCCTACATGGTTAGCACATGAAATATAGACAAGAAACAGAGAAAGAAAACTGCTTAAAAGATCAATTAAACCACAATGAACAGCAAGAAAAACAACTAATCTAATTGCAAAAATTCACAAAGTACCATCAAGAAACAAGGTTAGGACACAAACACAAAATTTCTTTATTGATTGGCTTGCAAGAGGGTTGGTTGCGCCACAATTGACAAGTCCACAACCGGTACAATGATCACTTTTCTCAAAGAAGAGTAACTAGACTAAGAACGAGAGAGAAGAAGAGTATGCTAGCTACTGCAATAATCCGACAAATAACCAATGAAGGTCGTTCAATATATAGGAGAGTAGTGTGAATAAAATAGGAGTTAAGGCGCATGAGGGAATAAGTGTGAGTGAGAAATTTAGGAATTAATGCGCATGAGGGAATAATTGTGAGTGAGTAATGTGCATAGTGAGTTAAAGGATCACACGTGTGTGAGGGATAGTTAAGTGCAAGAGTGGCGTATGTGTGAAGATAAGAGAAAGTTAATGCATGGAAATTGAGATAATGGTGAGTGGAGTGGGGATAAAGTGACTTAAGTGAAGGAAAGGATAAGTTAAGTGAAGGTAAGAGTGAGTTGAGTGTTTAGTTAATTAAAACACGTCAACACACGCCAATTATGTATGCGCTAGCCAAGGAAGAGGAATTCGCCCTATTTTTTAGAGATTTTTCTAAATTTTAAGAAATTAGTGTTTAAAAAGCAATTTAAGGGGAATTTTGGGAAATCAATGGATGGAAAGTGAGAATATGGAAAGTGAAAGAAATAGAGTGAGAAAACTAGTTTTGACTACCTAAACTTTCTTCCGAGAAATGCTACCTCACCCATGCATCCCCCTTTTTAGCTCAATTAATTCTCATTTAATAATTAATGCTTGGAAAATGCGCCCTTGGTCAATGATGCCATGTAGATGCCGCATCACCCTGAAACTCTTCCACATGTCGGAATCTGAGCTTGCCACTTGTCACTAATGGAGATGACGACCACTGCTAAAAATAGAAATTTTCAAAAATAGCCATCCGGTCCCAAAAATTTAAAACTTGTCGAAACTGACACAAATTCTCCAAAAATGCTCAGGATGACTAGCAGACCACCGCCATGTGTCTAATGTCTAAAAATAGACACTGCTAAAAATAGAAAATCCTCGCATGTCAATGATATTATACTCATTGGATTCGATTTTCCACAAGGAATTCGAATCCGCAATCAAAATCAGCAAGCGATCTATGGTGCTCAACTTGCTAAAAATAAAAATATCTGACAAATCATCCCAAAAAAGGTCCAAAAGACTCAGAATGTCTCAAGGATCCATAATATGTGCTCAGAATCTGAATCTGGGTCTGAATCTAGGGCCTAGAGCTCAAACTACTAAAAATAGGAAGTTCTTGCATGACACCCAGAAAAGTGCTATTAGGCCTAAAATCATGCAAGGAGTCAGGACTCTCCTTGTATGCTCAGAACTGCTCCAAACTGTCAAGAGACCTGTTATCCATCAAAGTTGCACTAGGATGGACTTCCAACAAGCCGCCAAAGATTGAACATTATTGTTCAAAACTCAGAGTTCAGAGGTTCAACCGGTCAATAAAGACCAACTTTTTCACATTTTTCCATAAAAATTGTAATAGGAGATGTTGCATGATGAACTTGTAAAAGGTCTTAGCCACTTTCGACTTAGGCATGAGTTGTTACTCTGGAGCTAAGTTACCAGGAACCGGATACGGATCCGGATGCGGATGCGGATCCGGATACGGATCCGTCAGTTTTTTGAAAACGCAGGATTCGGATACGGCAGGGAAACGCTGTGGATCAAATCCGAGTTTAGCCTTGAGGATTGGGATCTGAGGGAATTGGCAATTACAAACAATATAAATATATTTTTAATTTTTAAAATAAAATTTATATAAAATAAAAAATATATACAAAGTTTTAAACATATAACTTATATATAAGCTTTAAGGGTTATCTCAATTGATCGAGATTAATATTTTAATATGCTATAATATATTAACTTTACTTTTAATATGCTTTTAAGTTAAACATTAATTAACTTTACCTTTAATATGCTCTGAAGTTAAACATTAATTAACTTTACCTTTAATATGCCTTGAAGTTAAACATTAATTAACTTTACCTTTAATATATTTAAGATTGTATACACTATAGCATTTATTTAATATATTAACTTTACCTTTGATATATTTTGAATTTAATTTTACCTTTAATACACTATATATTTTGAAGTTAAACACTGTTTAACTTTACCTTTAATATATTTTATATTTTAATTATATAACTATATAATCTTTAATACATATAAATTTATGTTTAATTAATTACATAAAACTTATAAATTTATAACAAATTTATTTATATATATGTTTTATAAATTTTAACAAATTATATATATATATATATATATATATGAATTAATGTCATATAATTAAAATTTGTTATACATTATAAGTTTATGTATCATTAATTACATAAAATTTATAAATTTATAACAAATATATATATATATATATATATATATTATGAATTAATGTGACATCAAAATTAAATCCGTTATACATTCTTAATTTTATATATAATTTTAAATTACTTTTTTTATGTTCATAATTTTTGTTGGTTATTTCGACTATGTTTACCTCCTTTATAAATTCATAAATTATATTTAAAACCCCTTTTAAAACACGACGACTCAAGCCTGTTTATATATTCATAATTTATATTCAAAACCAGTCATGACTCAACTGGGCACGATAGCTTGCGTTTCTTACAAAAATAGGATAAATATTCATCTGAATGTGATCCCAGCCTTAAGTCTGAATCCTAGGCGGATCCAGTGGATCGGATCGTATCCGTGTCAGTCAGGATCCACGGATCGGCTTGAGGGGCACAGCCGGATCGGTAACATAGCTTCACAGGTGTTTTTGCTTATTAATTATATTTTTGTCGTTTTCAGGCAATTTACAGTTTATGAGTTTTCACTCAATTTCTCCAAATTTGGAGTATATACTCATGGTTAGGCCTTAGCATGGATCTAGCCTAGTGTCTCTAATGTATATTACCATGCTAAACATACTCTTAAAGTCTTATGGAAATATGCTAAGTCACCCTTAGGTTTTTAATGTTTACTAGTATAATATAAAATTTCCCTTAAAAGCGGGATATTTTAGTATGATGATAGACAATTCTAAAAAGTGGTACTAGGAGGCATCATGTGCTTTAGGGATATTCATTTTCCGTTTCGGAATACCCACTTTACCCATTGACCGCTGAGAGAAAATAATGATTATTAATCATTAAAAATTAATTTCTCTCGAAATTGGCCAAATCAAAGACAATTAAAAGGAAAAATCGGGATTCCTTAAAATAAGGAAACATGTCCCACATGTTCCTTTTGTCTTGAGTCTTAAAGAGAGTTGTTGGATCTTTCCTAAAATGAAGCTTACTTATCCACAGTGGAAACGAGAGTCTGTTGTTTCCATTTCCACTAAGCGCTTTTCTATCCCAACTCAAACGCTTTCCTTGAATAAGAAACATCCACTCACATGCTTTTCTTGAAGAAGAAACATCCACCTTGCTTTCACCACTCAACTTAACTCATCTTTGTGCTTTTGCCACTCTCCATCCACCTAAACCTTTCCATCTTTTTGCTTTCACAACTCTCCATTCACTCAAGGATGACTCACATACTCATTGAGGAAACCCTAATGTAATGTCCCCATTTTGGGACAATATAACATTACAACATTTCAAAGTGTTATGCCTACACGAGTAGCCAAATAGGGGTGACAAAGAGTTCGAGGGATATTGAGGTTATTGGGCCCGTCTTGCATCTTTCATCATCGGGATCCATTCCACACAACTTAGCTTTGGTTTAAAGTTGCATTAAGCGTTTCGTAATTTTGAGTTATTATGGGTCATATCTTTAATTAAATTCACTAAGAGGTCGTAATAAGGCATGTGGAGAAACCTCTTAGTGTAATAACTCATGTCCAATTGGGAGGAACTGACATTACAAGGGATAAGATGATGAGAAGTGACTTTTCGTGGCCAAAGAAGCCGTAAGGATGGATAAATAACTTTTAGAGGTAAAATGGTTAATTAATTAGTGATTTAAGTGATTTTAATCAAGAATAATAAAATAAGTAAAAGTCACTTAGAGGGAAAAGATTCGACAAGGGTGGGGTTTTGGGAAGCTATAAGGAAGGGTAAAACAGCCTAATTAGATATGCTATCAATTTATGATTTGATGTTGAGGTATTCTAGGAGGAGGAAATCGACCCCTTGTTGTTTTGTGGATTTCTGGAGGAAACCACCACCCTTGATGGTTTAGGTGTTGAGAGAGACACACCTAGCCTATCGAAGATACCATACAGGTATTCCACCGTGCTATTCACAGTCATCGATTCGATTCGCGGCTTCGGCTGATGAAGCAAGTGATTGAAGAAGAGGAGTTTAATACGGTTGCTTGAAACGATTCGAATCGGCGATTCCTTTTCGACCCATTAGAGAGTGCCGAGCACCTTTTGAAACCACACATCGTCAATTCGTGATAGAATCTTAGGAAGCGGAAAACGATCATTGGGCATCTCGCCGAGGAAGCACATTTGGGTTCGAGGACATTCCGGCAAATCGAGAATCGCCAATTTATTGAAGGAGACGGGATGTCGTTTTGAGTATACATCATCCCGGTTAGCCGTGGAATCTCTCTGACGCACTCATTGAGCCGGAGATGCGCAAACCCAGAGGTGACATCAGAACCGAGAGGTCGAATCTTGATCCGGCAGTCATCGAGATCAGTCTAGAGGCCAAGGTACATCTTTTGAGACAGTTTCCAACTCATTCAGACGAATATAGCCTTCAAGATGAGTTTTCAGTTTCTAGCGGTTACCCTGCTTCTCCGAAACTGTCGATTTTGTCGATCTATCCATGCATCGTAAACCAACACACATTTCTTTGGTCCGCGGGTATTTCTTATCTATTATTTTGTATTCGAGTGACGATCCGCATGAGATCTAATTGGCGATTATCATATAAAACGAATTAACTGATGTATTTCTTACTTTTTTCCGGTATTCATATATATATATATATATATATATATATATATATATTATATATATATATATATATATATATATATATATATATATATATCAGTGAGCTGTGTTGTCCTTATTTCGCATGCATTGTCTTATACTGCTAAAACACATAATAAACTGGAACACACATGCAAAAGTCACCAAGTATCGTCACACAGTAACTCAAACGCATTCAGAAACCCCCAAAGTATCAGATTCAGTAGCCAAAACCCTAGATCAACAGTAGATATCCAGATCAGCTGGATCAGGGATATTACAATGGTATCAGAGCTCGTTTTCCTGCCAGCCTAAGGGGAAAATCAGATAAGGATGTAGATACATCACTACCAACGAGTGGATTGACAGGAGCACAGATAGAGCCTACACCCATTAGATGCAGGGAGCGTTGCTACAGTTGCAAAGTGCCTTGGAAGCCAAATCACAAATGCAGGGTTAAAGGGAAGGTGCACATTGTTGAGGTGCACTATGACAGCGAGAATGAGGAGATTCATGTGAATGCAACCATAGATGCCTTTTTAGAGCAGTTCGATAAGGCTAGTGACTCTTGCGCATCTGAGGGACAGTTGGATGGACGGGATGATAGTGCATATCCTTCATCTTCCTCATCAGGTAATGTTGAGGATTCAACACTTCAGCATAGTGGTGACATTTATGAGGATTCATATGTGTTGGCACTTACATATGATGAGATTAGGAGGTTGGATGACCTACCTATGGGTGTAGACATGGCTTCCAGGAAGTCATGTATGGAGGATGATGAGTTTCCTATGATGAGCAAGCCACATTTTTCATCTTCTCAGTCACCTATGCTAGCCATGACACATGAGGATATCAGTGGCATTCCTGATATGGTGGAGGAACCTTGTGTGAGGATTGTACACCATGGACATATGGATCTGCAAACCCAGGAGGAGAAACATGACTGGGAGACAGTTGACCTTACACATACCTACCAGTATGGGGAGGGGGATTCACCTCTTTTGGAGATTCCATTGTTAGATCAAGTTGTGGAGACTGACAGTTTGTTAGGATACTCACTTCCAGGACCAATCCAGAGTGATGAGGGTGCACTCTGCATGGGTCGGGATGACCATATCTCATGTCTAGACACATCCGTATGGGATCCAAGTGCAGAGGACATTAGCAGAGTGAGCACACAGGAGGATACAGCTGCCCATACAGGATACAGTGCGATTCAAATGGGGGTAGCAGTTGGTGATGGTGTGCAGTGGCATACAGGAGGACTCAATAGCATAGTGGACAGTGGGAAGTTCTGTGCCTTATCTTTTGAGGAGTGTGTGGTTGGGGATTCCATTGTTGACAATAGCAGTGAGGGGAATGAGGTAGAACCTCAGCGGAACTGTGATCAGGAGTCACAACACTAGACGGGACAATTGAGAGTCAGCAAGGACATGATCATGGCAACCACTAGATGCATGGACGATACACACGCATTGGTGGCAGATTATTGTTGGAGGGCATCGATGGCACATGATAGTTCAAATGGGGGATTTGCCATGGCTGAATTTCATACTCTCAGGGAAAGAGTAACTATAATGAGGGCCGACTACCAGTAGTTGTTGATGGACAAAGATTACCTACTGGAGATTGGCGAGATGTATCGCAGGGCCCTGAGGGAGCAGGAGGTGGAGGTGGACCGACTCACTCATGAATTGGTGAGCACACAAGGATTCTTGGAAGGCACACAGACAACCCTTCAAGAATCAAAGTTCAGATTAGATGAGCTCCTTGAGGAGACTGGTCAGAGATACGCTATATCTATCTCGGCAGAGAGTCAGATATGTTCCTCAGTTACATTGCTGGTGGATATCCATAGGTCACAGGGACCACCCTTCACGAGGGGTGTTTAGACAGTTGGGCACTCACATACACATGAGGATTCCAAAGCCAGGGGCAGTTATGAGGACACTTCCATTTGTGTTCTAGGATTGGTTGGCCTTCATGTAGAGGATGACCCCGTAGTACACCCAGGATCCATGATGTTGCAGGTGTATACATGAGATCACATGAGTATGCAGGGGCATACAGTGATGAGTGGTAGTTCACAGAGACGTACAGAGATGTACAGTAGGATTCATGGGGACGCATTGGATTGCAGGGAAGAGACACACTTAGTGGAGCATGGAGATTCATCCCCCTTGCAGCAGCACATAGTTCTGGGAGATCACCTTCACAGTAGTAGCAGCTATCTGAGTGATGATGGAGGGAGAGTGATTGACCAGCAGTTTATGGATTTATCTATTGTTGTATTCGATAGTTGGAGTTTAGACGATTATTCACCATGGGTGTTAGTGGATGAGTTTTTGGTCCAATCCTGGGGATTGACCAAAGCATATGATACTTTTCAGTTCTACAGTCAGTTACATATGTTTCTGTTAACTTTTCCCGATACTTTCATCATTGACAGCAGCATAGGGGGAGATAGACAGTGGCAGGGGACATGGAGAGTTGGTAGGCCGAGACCACCTGACATGAGTGTCTTTATTGCATACAGCAGGATAGGGGTGGATCATCAGAGGCAGACAATTGAGACCTTGAGCGTGATGGTGAGCATCTTAGGCCGTGGAATAGCAGATATCTCAAAGGGTGACACAGATTCAGAGTCTCATTGGGATGAGGATGGAGCGCTTCCGACAGTTATCAGTATGACACATGAGCAGTTAGTGAGGATTGGAAGTGATGAACTTCCAATTTTGCCATGGGATCCGAGAGTCCATTTGGTTAGTGGGTTGTTTCATCTTATGATGGCCCAGGTTGCGCCAGAGAGCAACATACTTCACTCTTGGATGGTTTTGAGAGGGCTTGCAGGGACTTGTTCTATGTGGCAAGACAAGTTCTCCCTATTGATACTCATGATCGAGTATGGAGGTGGTTGGGCAAATGATGATTCCACAGAGATACCTTTACAGGGTCAGCTTCTTGACAGCAAGCCCAGTTTTCACAGGTATTTCAGCATGAGGATCCAAGAGTGGGGGATCCAGTATGTATATTTTGAGCGGACAATCATGATCACAGTAGTGCAGCGTCCGTGTGATGGTTCCTGTCAGAGGCTAGCATGGGACCCTGGGATTACAGGGCTGGGCATTTCATTGACTGATGGAGATGAGTGGATCTTTGCAGGGGGAATTCACTTTGACTTTCCAGTGAGCTTCAGTATTGGGGGGAGCACGTCACTTGTTGGTGATTCATTGAAGTCTTGTAGTACCTCACTATGGCAGCAGCATGTTCAGTTGGTGGAGGTCGTGTTGGGGTTGGTACGGTCTTGGAGGACAAACTCATTTCGGGTTGAGGCTGTGTGTTATTTGCAGAAGACTCGTCGTGTTGATATGTTACAGAACTATACTTCACAGGGCATTGCAATTCACATCTTGATATGGGATCCCGGGATTGGAGTGCTTGGTAGTTCAGAGTTTGATGGGGTTGAATTTCGAGTAGAGTGGTTGCTCGGGGAGTTGACTGGGTTTCTTTGGACATTGATCATTCTACTCATCAGGAGCATGTGGGTGTCATGCGTGGTGAGCACTTGGAGAGACCACATCTTAAGGGGAGTCTACCTTGTGTCACACGGGTGGATATGGGACCCCGGCATCATATGTAGTTGGATTCAGTTATTGCTTGAGGACAAGCAATATTCCGGCAGGGAGGACTGTAATGTCCCCATTTTGGGACATTATAACATTACAACATT
>SNQJ01S0058021.1:102787-124961 GCA_010110895.2 Picea sitchensis | reverse complement strand
GGGCTTTGGTTCTGTTGCATTCCGACGATTTTCGTAATTTTGAGTTATTATGGGTCATATCTTAATTAAATTCACTAAGAAGGTCATAATGGGCATATTACTTGGAGAAACCTCTTAGTGTAATAGCTCATCAGAATCAGGAGGAACAACATTACAGGATAAGATGATGAGAAGTGACTTTTAGTGGCCGGAGAAGCCATCAAGATGGATAAATCACTTTTTAGAGGTAAAATGGTTAATTGATTAAGTGATTAAGTGATTTAATCAAGAAATAATAAAATAAAGTAAAAGTCACTTGGAGGGAAAAGGTCAACAACGAATTAGGGTTTCAGGAAGCTATAAAGGAAGGGTAAAGCAACCTAATTCGATATGCTATGTTATGATTTGATGTTGAGGTATTTGCAAAGGAGGAGGAAATCGACCCCCTTGTTGTTTTGTGGATTTTTGGAGGAAACCACCACCCTTGATTGGTTTCGGTGTTGAGAGACACACCCTAGCCTATCGGAGATACCATCCAGGTATTTCACCGTGCATTACAGTGTCCAGTTCAGTGATTGCGCAGCTCAGCTAGTGAGGGTGCAAGTGATTAAGAGAGGGTTTGTACGGTCGCTTGAGACAGTTTTAGATCTGGTCGATTCCTTCCGACCCATTAGAGAGTTAGCCAGGGCGCACCTTTTAAGCCACCTGTCATCAGTTTCTGACGGTGGAATCTTCCGGAAAGCGGAAAACAATCATTTAGGGCACATCTCTTGAGGAAGCACATTTGGGGTTCTGGGGGACATTCCGGGGCAGATCTGAGGAATCCCTTCCAACCCATTACAGAGGAGACTATGACGATCATTTTGAGCTATACATCGTCAAATTCCGTAGGTGGAATCTCTAGGGCGCACTCATTGAGCCCAAGAGGTGCGCAAACCCCCAGGGGGTGACACCCGAAGCTTCAGAGGTCGGATCTTCAGTCCGACAGTCATCAGGATCAGTCTAGAGACCAGGGCACATCTTTTGAGACAGTTTCCAGCTCATTCCGACGGGTATCGCCATCAGGGCAAGTTTTCCGGATTCTACAGCAGTTACCGCGAGCTGCCAGACTGTTTTTTGTCGATCTATCCATGCATGCGCAAACCAACACCTGTTCTTCTGGTCACGGGTATTTCTTATCTATTATTTTGTATTCCAGTGACAATCCATGAGATCTAATTGACGATTATCATATCTGCTTCCAGTCTTTATTGTATTTCTTGCTTTTTCCAGCATTATATATATATATATATCAGTGAGTTGTGTTGTCATTATTTCGCATGCATTGTCTTATACTGCTAAAACACATAATAAACTGGAACACACATGCAAAAGTCACCAAGTATCGTCACACAGTAACTCAAACGCATTCACAAACCCCAAGAGTATCAAATTCAGTAGCCAAAACCCTAGATCAACAGTAGATATCCAAATCAGTTGGATCAGGGATATTACACCTAACCACTCACTTGGCTATTTAAGAAGGTCGATCCCTCCTCTCAAAGGAGTTGGAGCTTGGGAAATTGATCATTGTATGGTACTACGATATTGTAACACTTTTCTCAAAGATTGACTAAAGAAGACTTTGGAGGTCATTTGTGGGTGGTCTCATTGTGTGGATGCTCTTGTTCAAGGTGTATATGGTATTTGGGGTAACCTTAGATTAGCTTCTTTTGTCATTAATATTCATTGAGCATATATCTTGGAAGTAAGAATTATCTAAACTTGCTTGTTTTTATAGTTTCTTATTTCCTTTATATTTAAGAAACAAGAGTGCATGTCTATTTGATTTCATATACATGCTTTCTAAATTTCAAGTGTAGGGAATTGTATGCTTAATGCTTTGTTTCGCAAGAGTTGTTTAGCTTGCAGGTTCTCAAGTTTGAAGGAGTGAAGACTTGGGGTTCAATACTTCATTCTTCTTCGAGATTTCTGTTGTGGAGCAACAGCCCCTCATCCATCTCTCGAAGGACCCCATAGCCCAAGATTCAAGTCTTGAAGAAAAAAACTTTTCCTCTCTCTTTCTCAACCTTATTAAATCATACTTCATTTGGTTACTTTCTTCATGCTTTATTAGATCTAGATTTGATTTAAAAGTTAGATCTAGTTTCTTTTATTACATGAGTTAACTTAGATCTAGATTCAGAAATTTTATATCTCAAAGAGTAGATCTAAGTATAGAACTTCACTTACTTTTTTGCAAGTTTTTCATATAAAATCTTTAAGCAAAAAGTAAAGTGTTTAAAGTGTCAAGATCAAGCTACTTAGTAGCTTTTACTTATTGTTTTATAACAGCAAGATAAAGCTGACTAAAGAGAGCATTTCTCTAGTTTCTTAAGTTGTCTATAATTCCAAAAAATCTTCTTTTATACTTAGAAAAATTTGCAGCAAAGTTGAGTTTAAATTTTCCTTTTTTTGAAGCACTTTTAAAGGTGTTTTTTAGGTGAATTTGATCTAATTTGTTCGTTGTTTTCTAGCAGGTCATCTAATAAAGAGGGAGAAACTCTGCTCGATTTGACCAAGATTGGAGTTGTTTTGATCCCGAAAGTGAACCATTGAAGACTAGTTTCTAAAAGAACCTTGTAATACTTGTGATCCCAAGTTATAAGGATCATAAGTCTTCCAAAAAGAATGAAAGGCAATTGTAAAGTAAATCAATAAAATAAGTGAGACTAAGGAGGCCTCACTCTTTTCTCTTTTCCCTTAAGGGGAGAACAAGTGTGGTGGTGTGTTCAGTTTTCATGCATGATTTCCTTTCTTGCTTAAAGTTTAATCTATCTCATAATCTAAAGATCAAGTAAAAGGAATCACTTTCACAATCTTAAAGCACTACACAACCTTCATAGTTTAGATTTCAATTTCAATCACAGTAATCTTTAATTGTTTGGTTAGCTTTCATTTTCAGTTTTCTCAATTTTGCAATTTATTTGGCAAATAACATGTCTCCTCAGCTCCTCCAAAGAGTTTGGTCAGTGAAGACATTAGTAATTACAAAACATTTCAATTTCAGTATTTGCTTATTTGTTTAAAACAAACAACTCCCCTCAGCTCCCAGTGCGGTTCCTGACCCTTCTCATTGCTTGCTAGTCTCGATCTACTGGGAGCAAGTTTCACACACGTTGGGTTGGTCAGTGGTGATAGATTAATAGGGAAATCTTGAAAGAGACTTATTGCTTAGCTTTAAGAACCGCCTAGAGGGAGTGTGCGAAGTTTCACTGAATACCTCGGGTTTGTTCCCCTCAGTGTTGGACATCCGACACCTCTAGTGAGCTTGTTGGTGGAACCATTGGGTTTCGGCAAGTTCTCAGTAAATCTTTGAGCTAAAGGGATAACCTCTTAAGAGGCCAAATCTAGTTTAGACAAACACTCTACTTTTCATGCAATAAAATTTATCTCATTAACCTACCATCAATTTACTTAAATAAAATACGCGATCTACATTGCCCACGATACTTTTAAGGCACTGGTCTCATTTTACACATTTTGCAAAGCCATATGCTTCACTCTCTTTTTCAGTGATTTACTTGAAAGCAAATTTAAATTCACTTGCATCTAACAATTGTGTCTTAAGTATCCTTTTATGCAAGTGTATGTCTAATATATATCGTGGTGAATAATTGATCTGTGTATTTTTGTTTTATGTTGGTTAATGAAAGAATAAACTCCTAGATTCATTTCTTGTACTTAGTTTAGTTCAAGCCTTAGTATATTTATTAGGGACTACCCCACATGGCTTCGCTAGGAGTTGGCCTAGACGGAGGAGTTGAGGATTAGGTGACAGCACCTTAACTCTCACTTGCCCCCAAGGACACATCGAGTGGATTGAAGATTTCTTCCACGTCTCTCAGGTGTGTATAAGGAGGCAACAAGACCCACTCAAATTGTGTCTCCTAAAACGTAGCAACACCTATTGTATGTAGACATCTTTCTCAACTGCATGGGAAACCAAGCTAACTCTACCTCTGAACAAAATAACCATACACCGATCACATCCCTGCATTTGATGGGAACCAACCTCTTCCTCAACACAAGTGATAAACTCTGGGAGAATCTTAGAATGCCATCCAAAATAGTGCATGTTGGCTCTTAACCCGCAAGATTTTCAAGGGTGCTTCGTATACTTGCGCATCTTTGGGTGCTTGGTATACTGTCATGTTCCGACAGAGAAGAGAACCAAGCTGGAGCCTACTGCAAAGAAAGGCATCTTAGTCGGTTACAGTGAGACCTCAAAGGCCTATAGAATCTACATTCCATCACTTAGGAAAATAGTGGTGAGACAGGATGTGAGATTTGAGGAGGACAAGGCTCTCGGGAAGTCCTATGGATAGATGTCAGCAAAAGGACAGGTTCAGATCTTACCTAAGGAGGAGGCTACTCAGCTAGGACCCCAGACTTATGTGTAGGGTGGACAGCAGTTGCAGCAGATTGTTTAGGTAGAGCAACATGAGCAGCATGATGAGCATGATGAGGAGCAGGATTCTTCAATCTCACAGGCTGAGTCTTCTATTAGGAGGACGAAGTGGGATGAGCGTACATTGAGAGAGGCTCAGGAGCAGGTGGATGCTCCTAGGACATCAATCAGGAAGAGCAAACCACCTGAGACATCAATCAGGAAGAGCAAACCACCTGAGAGATTTTCCAACTACATGGCTCTTATGAGCGAATTGATAGAGGTTGAGCCTTCCAGCTTTCAAGAGGCATCTGAGCAACAGGTGTGGAGATATGCGATGATGGAAGAATATTCTTCTATCATGAAGAATGGTGTTTGGGAGGTTGTGTTGCGGCCTAAGGGAAAGTCTGTGATTGGATCCAGGTGGATATCCAGGATCAAGCACACTGCAGATGGCAGTGTGAATAAGTTCAAAGCTCAGTTTTTGGCTAAGGGATTCTCACAGAAGGAAGGGATTGACTTCAGTGAGACATTTGCACCCGTGGCGAGGTATTCTTCTATCAGGGCAATGATATCCATTGTAGCAGAGTTGGGTTGGGAGATCCACCAGATGGATGTCAAGACAGCGTTTCTGAATGGAGTGATAGAGGAGGAGATCTACATTGAGCAGCCAGAGGGATTTGAGGTGCATAGTAGGGCATCTCATGTTTGTAGATTGAAGAGAGTGTTATATGGGCTCAAGCAGGAACCACGTGCTTGGTACAGCAGGATTGATAGCTACTTGCTTGGGATGGGCTTTACCAAGAGTGAGGTTGACTCTAGCCTTTACTATATTTTGGTTGGAGGAGAGCCACTCATTCTTGTGTTGTATGTAGATGACTTGTTTATGACAGGATCAGGGAAGCTCATAGCAAACTGCAAGAGGGATCTTGCTAATGAGTTCGAGATGAAGGACTTGGGGCTTATACATTATTTTCTAGGTTTGGAGGTGTGGCAGAAGGATGGATAGATTTTCCTTGGACAAGGGAAATATGCTCTCGATATCCTAAAGCGCTTTGGTATGCAGGATTGCAAGCCCATGGAAACTCCAATGGTTACCAATTGAAAAATATTGATGCATCCAAGTCAAAAGGAGTAGATCCCACAATCTACAAGCAGCTCATAGGCGCGTTGATGTATCTGGTCAACACTAGGCCAGACTTGTGTTTTGCAGTGAACACGCTCAGTCAGTTTATGGTGGAGCCAAAGTGTGTACACAGGGTAGCTGTGAAGCATGTTTTGAGGTATCTGCATGGAACAATTGAGTATGGATTGAGTTACATCTAGGGTGATGGAGTGAAGCTCGAGGGTTATTCAAATGCAGATTAGACAAGCAGTGTTGTGGACAAGAAGAGTACTTCAGGTTGTTGCTTTAGCTTGGGGTCGGGAGTTATTTCTTAGTTCAAGAGAAAGCAGAAGTCAGTTGCTTTGAGTTCTACAAACGCTGAATACATGGCGGCCAGCTTGGCATCTTGTGAAGCCATTTGGCTTCGCAAACAACTCATGGGGTTGTTTGATTAGGAGTTGGAGACTACAGTGATCCACTATGACAATCAGAGTTGCATCAAGCTCTCTGAGAATCCTGTGTTTCACGATAGATCCAAATACATAGAGATTCGTTACCACTTCATCAGGGACTGTGTTCAGAAGGGAAGTCTGAGGCTACAGTTTGTGCCAACCAATGAGCAGATAGAAGACATACTCACAAAGCCTTTGGTGAAAGGCAAATTTGTTTTCTTCCGAGACAAGTTAGGGGTTGTGCAGAACACCTTCCTCGCTAAGAGGGAGTGTTAAAATTGTAGCGGAGAGAAGGTGTCTACCTATGTTCTTGTGTCCTAGAGCATAAGGGGGACATTAAACTACCGAAGTGAACTCTTTATTAATCTTGCCGAAGTTTAACTTAGGAAAGTATGATAAGTGATGTTCTAATTTGTCATTGACTTTATAGGCCTATTTTTTCTAAGGTTTCCTTGGAAAATAATTTAAGTTGTTATTTAAATGTTATGATCCCAATGAAGAGAGAAGATCAAATTTGGATTATTGATCTTTTTAGAAGGATCTAGAGAAAGGTCAATTCAAGAATATAAAGTGAGGGTGAGGGCACAAGCTATCACATTCTATTGTGATCATCTTTGAAGGGTGATTGAGAGAAAAAGGAGGGGGCGTAAGAGTTTACCCAAGAAGCTGATTTTTCTGCAGAGATTTTCTGAGCAAGGGCAACGATTAAAGAAACCGAGTTGAGGGCTGAAAGGCAGCGTTTTGCAGGGGCCATTTGCTGCAGGGCGTGTGCTAAGTTTAGCAGGCCGCACAGGGTTTGAAAGAAGCACACTAAGTGAGCCATACAGCTAGGAAAAGAGACAGCTTCAGCTGAGATCGATTTATCTCAGTCTGGAGAATTTTGGGAGGCCGTACAGCACCCAGAGAGGACTGTTTCAAGGCTGTAATATTTCAGATCTGCTGTAAGAATTTTCTGAGTTGTATTCTTTGTATTTTGCTGCTGATATTTGATCAAGAAGATAAGAATAAAAGCCCTCCTTTGTTGGTTTTCCCCAGAGTTGCGGTTTCCAGGGTATATCTTGTGTATTTGTGTGTTTGGCATTATTATTTCCGTTGTGCATGTGTTTAACTCAGCTTGTATAATTATAGTATAGATCTGAAATTAAATTTCTGGGTATAATCTATTGAGCTTAATTATCATATAGTCGGGTTCAAAAACTTTTACAATCTTGATTAAGGTAAGGGATTAATTTACCCTTAGGGTTCTAATCTCTTGCCCTAATTTTTAAGATAGAAGTGACCAAATCTAAGAGGGGCATACATCTTGACCCCATAAGCCCTTATTGGAGAAAAGGCACTAGTCTTCTCCCAACAACCAACCAAAAAACCCTAAAATTCAAAATCTTTTATTTTTTATTTGTTTAAAAGGAAATCTAACGACGAAAAATCAAAGAAAAATATTTATTTGGATTTCTTTCATTTAGTGTAAAGTGAACGGTTTATTTTATTCCCTAGACAAGTTTGTCCTAGGGTTTGGGCTTAATTGTTGGTATCTAACCCTAAGGAGGCAAAACGGCCCTATAGAAAGGAGCTTCAAGGTCTTATCTAACCATTTGTGGGTTGATTTAAGGCATTTCTCAAATCTGAAAATTAAATTGCAGAAATAAAAATCAGATTTGGTGAAACCCTAAGGCTAGGGTTTGGTGCTTCAAGGTGTATTCTTACTCATACCTAGCCTCTATTTCATTTCTAGATCATTCATACAAGTTTATCTTATAGATCTAGTGGTGAATTTCATCTCTAAGGTGCTTCTAATTGTTTATCATTTACTTAGAGAATTATTTGGTGAATTCCAAGTGCTAACTTGAAAACCCCAGGGGGATTCACCTTCTATTTTACAAGTTCTTGCTTAGTTAATGATTACATCTCTTTAGAAATTGCTTCTAACACTTGTTGGGCTGTTGTTGTATAGTATATTCATTGCCCAAGAGGAAACATCCAGGACACCTTGCTTTCTAGTGTAAAATCTCGCTCTTGGATGGTATTTTCATGCTTTAAATCTGAAATTTCTGTGTTTTTATTCATAAAACAGATTTAGAAGTTCAAGGACAGCCTTAAGCTTGTCCTCTCTTAGCATATAATCAAGTGGTAATCACAAACACACATTTATTCATGCT
Organism: Picea sitchensis; assembly: GCA_010110895.2. Taxonomy (NCBI): domain Eukaryota; kingdom Viridiplantae; phylum Streptophyta; class Pinopsida; order Pinales; family Pinaceae; genus Picea; species Picea sitchensis. Next base: position 116,840 of record SNQJ01S0058021.1, on the reverse strand, counting down.
ATTTGTCTTCCCTCTTTGTGCCCTAAAGTAGCTTAAAAGTGGTTCTAACCTCTTTGAAGTTTTATTTGTTGAGTGATAGATATAAATGCAAATCTGAAGTTGCTAGTATCGTTTAACTTACATATCAAATTTGGCACACACATCCACTAGATCTTAACTCTCTCTCTTTCAAGTGGATTATACTTGTGGTTATTGCTATTGTTCTAGTTGTATATCTTTAAAGCATTTAGTCACTTATTGGAATTCGTGTGCATGGTCTTGTTACATATACTGCGAATTCATTAAAGTAAATCATAAGCTTGCATGGTTTTAATTCACTTAAAGACATTTACTTGATCGAATAAGGATACCCCCATGACTTCTAGGAGCTGGCCTAAAGTGAAGGGGAAAGTGTACTGAGGTGACAGTGGTGCACTTCCCATTTTGTTGCCCCAGTTAGCACATGTGTTGGGACTTTGCACAAGGGTGCTAATTTAGGCAGTAACAGAGCAATTTACTATAGAGTATTTATAATGAACTTCTCCAATAATGCAGCACATCTAATGAATTCACAAAAGAAGCCAAATGGATTAAAGTCAACAGAAAAACAAGCAAGCAAACTTCAACTTAATAGAAAGATAGAATGGATAACGGATCTGATCTTAGTTCTTCTAGATTCATCAAAACTATTCAAATTGTTCACTTGTGTTATCAACCTACCCAATTAAGCATATACTACTGCAGGATGATGAGGTGATAAGGAATCGGTGATAAATGTAACACATCTGTTACCATGTATAGAAAGTTCCATTGTTTCCAAATTAAAAAAGGAATCACTCATAGGAAGTTAAGAACTAGATTAAATCTACTAGATGACAGAGTTTAATATTTCAAAAATAAATAAATTTACTGAAACATGACTGGAATTTAAAACATCATATAATAGATTTTCTCTCGATAGCCCTAAAACAAATCCAACAATGTCACAGTACTTACAGGACAAGAGGTCCCCAGTGACCTAAATTTGTGTCAATCCAAACGAGGAAAGTCTTTAATATCTGAAATATGTAAGAGAAAATTTTCAATATACACTGTGCTAAAAATTTATAAAAAATATATCAAACTTGATAATTGAAAAATGGTGTTTACAAACCAAATGACAGAAAACAAGATATTTTCTACTTAAACCCATCCAAATATGATTTTTCTTTTGAATCGAAAAAATGCTGAAAGAACCAAGTTATATCAATTTTCACTTAACAAACATAGCAATCTTCAAAACATAAAATATTATTAAAGTCCACAACTATATGTAACAATTTACCTAATTAGAAGCTCTGTTTGCTTCATTAGGTTCTCTATCGAAATCACGTGGCTCTTTACAGTGTAAGCAATAAAGATCACATATCAACTTAAAATCTATTAAGCATAGTATGGCATCACTAATTAATGTGTGATCAACAAAGTTCAAACTAAACCCAATTTACTAATGATAACATGTCATAATTGCAAGATAACCCAAGTACACTAGAATTTTCTGTGTACCGTTGCACCTCATTTTATGAGGTTCCACATTGTGATTTTCATCACATTTGATGGGTTTTGCTGTTGGTACCTTTTGAGCATTGGACCAACTTGGGGGATACATCTTCATGGAGCCCTTTCTCTTCATGAAGCCCTTTCTCTTCATGGAATTAGATTGTTTGGTGGAGGTATTTGATTGGGGGAGTCCCACTCCTCCTTGGTTGGATAATTATGCTTGCTGGTTTGGTCTTCTCACATGTGCTTACCTTGTTGGTCACCCCTTGATTGCACATTTGATGATTATGGAACATGCTATCTCATCATGGTGTGGTTTTGGTATATTTGTTTATCTTGAATGTGCTACATCTTATTCACACAAGATGGTTCTAGCCTCCCAAGGGGTTAGATGATGGTGTTGGGTAGAAGTTTCATGATGTTGTTGGAGCTTCCTAGTGACCATATGTGATGATGTTGTATTATTTGTGTCACTAGGACGGGGTGTTCTACATGGTTCTCTTGTGTTGGATGTGTGATGGGGGGCATACTTGATGGTAGATGGAATTAAACCTTTTCTCATGTCCCCTTTTCTTTTGGCTTTGATGTTGATGTGGTTGGATGATGCATGTTATGGTAGTGCACTTTGCCTTGGTAGAATTTTCCTAGGTGATATGATTTAACATTGTAACATTTGTTAGATATCACTAAGGTGGAAATGAGTTTGATGATGTTAGTACCCTCATTGATTGTCATTCCCTAGGTTTGAGTTAGATGTGGGGGGGGGGTACTACCTACATCTTTGGTGATCAAGCCTTTTTCTAAGGTTTGATGAGGTATCAATCATGTTATAATCCTTTGGTGGTGCGTCCCAAGTTCAAGCCCGGGTTGAGCTTCTATTTTATCATTATGTTGCTATCATGGTGGTATTATTGCTAGGGAAAACAACTTATTTGCATGGTACAACACTTGTTGGAGCGCACCCCTGCTATTGGCACACATGGTTCATGTTGTTCTAATTAGTTGGTGACTATTGGGAGGTTGGACTACAGTTTTATTAGAGCATTAACCTTTGTGCACACATATTGAGGTTGGTTTAACCATTCAATAGTTAATTTAATCCATTTTATCCAGATTACATTTAATTGCTTGAGTGCCCTACTGCACTTGGCATTTGTTCACACTTGGAGGGGTTTATTTGGAGGGGACTTCGTGATTTTTGATGGAGCTTCCCTCTTGGGCACATTTTTCAAGGCATACATGGTTATTTTATCAATGTTGGAGAGCTTGGCACACCTCTCTAGGGCACACTTTCGTTTGTGCATATGATTTGGGAAAATCAATTGATGGTATTGGAAAACAACACATTTGGCACATGTTTTGATGGAGGCTAACCACTTTTGTACTTCTTCCTAGGGCACACTTCACATGGATGTTATTTTATTGAATGTGGGTGGTTGAGGTCATTGCATGGCACAATTTTCTAGGGCGCACCTCTCCTAGGTGCTCCCTCATCATTATTGCATGGATATTTCAGCTACACATGGCATCTTTTGGCCTATATTGGAGAGGGCCCTCACCTCTTTGACTTGGCACATATGTTATTTTATTGGAGGTTGTTATGGAGGTTGCTATGGAGGAGCATCTGGCATATTAGAATTTAGGAGGACAAGTGTCTCCTTGCACGCCTGGGGAGGGCCACGCATGGCACTTTGCATACTCTTACTTGGTCTTCTTTCTACATTTGGAGCATTATCTTGTAACTTTTAATACCCAGCCAATCTATGATAACCCAGCCAATAGATAATAACCCAGAAATTAAATTCAGTTCAGAAATTTAAATCAGATCTATGCTAAGATTATACTAGCTGAGTATACATGCATGCACAGCGGAAATATTAAGACAAACACACAAAATGACACAGTAGGTACCTTGGAAACTCCAGTGTGGAGAAAACCAACTAAGAGGGGAGCTTTATTGGGCTATCAAAGAGAAGTTACAGCAGTATAATTTTGTAACAGAAATTCCTTACAGTACAGAGAAGAATTTCCTCAAATCTGGACCAGCAAACTAAGTGTTGTTCAGCCCAGTTTCTTGCAGCCAGTATGGCCTCCTTCTGCTGTCTTGTACAGCCTGGTATGGCCTTTCCTGATGGCTGAATCAAACTGCTGTGTGCAGCCCTAAGCTGTTGCTGCAAAACTGCTCTGTTCTGGCCTTCTTTACTCAGCCAATGCGCCCAGAAATCAATTCTTCTGATGCTGCTGTGTATGGTCCTGAGAATGAGCTACCTCTACTGCTCAGCACGGCCTCTGAGTGGCCTCCACCGTCTGCCCTAGCTCTGCTCAGAATACACTTTCTTCAGCAGCTCTTCCTCCTCTTCTCTCTGCCCAGCTCCCTCTCCTCTCTTGCTCACCAAAAGACTGAATGAGCATGCCCAGTGCCCTCATCCACTCTATACCCCAGCCGCCTCCTTGCTGCCTTGGGATCAGCACCCAATAAAAGCTCCAAGGGCCTAGATTGAGGCGCCTCCTCTCTCTGGACCCCACACAGCACTTAGGGTTTCACTGATCAAGGCAGGGCCCCACTCAGCACTAACGCTGAGCACCCCCCCTTGACAGGACCCCACAATCCACTAACAACAGACTTTAGGCTGAAATTTCCTAAGTAAAACTTAGGCTAATTTTTAAGGCTGATATGGGTCAAATTAAGGTCCCACGCATGCCTTTGGACACTAGGCATGTGGGAACACCTTCTGCTGCTACAGGAAATTCAACACTCCCTCTTAGCGAGGAAGGTGTTCTGTACAACCCCCCAACTTGTCCTTGAAATAGACAAACTTTCCTTTCACCAAAGGCTTTGTGAGTATGTCTGCAATCTGCTCACCGGTTGGCACATACTGTAGCTTTACATAACCTTTCTGCACGCAGTCTCGAATGAAGTGGTACCTTATATCAATGTGTTTGGACCTATAATGAAACACCAGATTTTCAGAGAGCTTGATGCAGCTCTGATTGTCACAGTGAATCATTGTTGTGTCCAACACCTGATCAAACAAGCCCATGAGTAGCTTCCGAAGCCTGCATCCGAATAACCCACGAGCTTCACTCCATCCCCCTGGATAGAGCTCAATCCAAACTCGACTGTCCCACGCAAATACATCAACACATGTTTTGTTGCCACCCAGTGTACACGCTTAGGTTCTACCATGAATTGACTGAGTGTGTTGACAGCAATACACAAATCTAGTCTAGTGTTGACCAAATACATGAGAGAGCCAATGAGTTGCCTGTAGAGAGTGGCATCTACTCCCTCTGACTTGGAAGCATCTATCTTTTTCCAGTTAGTAACCATGGGTGTTGCCATAGGCCTGCAATCCTGCATGCCAAACCGCTTCAGGATCTCCATAGCATATTTCCCTTGTCCAAGGAAAATCTGTCCATCCTTCTACCACACCTCCAATCCAAGAAAATAATGCATCAAACCCAATTCCTTCATCTCAAACTCAACAGTAAGATCTCTCTTGCAATCCGCTATGAGCTTCTCTGATCCTGTCAGAAACAAGTCATCCACATATAATACAAGAATGAGTGGCTCCCCCTTAACCAAGATGTAGTAGAGGTTGGAGTCAACGTAACTCTTGGTGAATCCCATCCCAAGCAAATAACTATCGATCTTGTTCTACCAGGAACGTGGTGCCTGCTTGAGCCCATATAGCGCTCTCCTCAACCTGCAAACATGAGATGCCCTGTTGTGCACCTCAAACCCCTCATGTTGCTCTATGTATACCGCTTCCTCTATCACTCCATGAAGAAACGTTGTCTTGACATCCATCTGGTGGATATTCCATCCCAACTCAGCTGCAATGGATATCACAGCGCTGATAGAAGAATATCTCGCCACGGGTGCAAATGTCTCACTGAAATCAATGCCTTCCTTCTGTGAGAAGCCCTTAGCCACAAAGTGGGAATTGAACTTGTCCACACTCCCATCAGCCGCTTGTTTGATCTTATAGATCCATCTAGAGCCAACCATTGATTTCCCCACTGGCCGAGGCACAACCTCCCACACATCATTCTTCATGATGGAAGAGTACTCCTCCATCATGGCCTCTCTCCACACCTGTTGTTGAGATGCCTCCTGAAAACTGGAAGGCTCGGCCTCTATCAACTCGCTCATAAGAGCCATGTAACCGAAAAACCTTTGTGGCGCCCTGCTCATCCTGACTAATGTCTGGGGAGCCTCTACCTGCTCCTAAGCCTCTCTTAATGTGTGTTCAGCCCACTTCAGCCTCCTCTTACTAGAAGACTCGACCGGAGCAAATTGAGCATCCTGCTCCTCCTCATGTTGCACACCCTGCTCACTTTGTTGCTACTGTTGTTGTTGCCCAACCTGTACAAAAGTCTGGGGACATGTAGTCTGTAACGGTTGTCTAGCCTCCTCCTTAGGAGCACTCTGCTCCTAACTCTACTCATGACACTGCTCATCAACTGGCATCTGTCCACGGGACTTCCTGTAAGCCCTATCCTCCTCAAATCTCACATCCCTCCTAACTATTGTCCTCCTGAGTGCAGTAATGTAGACTGAGTGCAGTAATGTAGACCCTGTAGGCCTTGGAGGTCTCATTGTAGCCAACAAGGATGCCCTTCTCTGCAGTAGGCTCGAGCTTGGTCCTCCTCTCTACCGGAACATGGCAGTAGACCAAGCAGCCAAAGATGTGTATGTGACCGACCTGTAGTCTCTTCCCCGTGAAGGCCTCCCTAGGGGTCATCCTCCCAAATACCTTATGCAGACTCCTATTCTACAGATAGACTGCAGTGTTGCACGCCTCAGCCCATAGAAACATGGGCAAGTCCTGATCATGCAGCATTGCCTTTGTTGCCCCAACTATCGATCAGTTCTTCCTCTCTGAGACTCCATTCTGCTACAGGTTATACGGCACATTCAACTCCCTCTTAATCCCAGAATCTACACAGAACTCCTTGAAGGCACTCGAGGTATACTCACCTCCATTCTCTGATCTGAGCACCTTGATCTTTCTCCCTGTCTAGTTCTCCACAAGAGCTTTGAACTCTTGGAACCTGCTGAAGACCTCATCCTTGATCTTCATAAAGTAGATCCAATTCTTCCTAGAATGATCGTCAGTAAAGGAGACATAGTAGTTTAACCCTCCAATAGACACTGCTGAGATGGGCCCACAGACATCCAAATGGATCAAGTCCAAAATCCCTTTGGACTTGTTGTCACTGCTAGGAAAGGTTGTCTTGGCGTACTTTCCCAAAGCACACACCATGTTGATCAGAACTTAACTCTAGAAGCCCAGTCACGGCCTCCCTGAGCACCTTAAGTGCTCCATGATGTAGATGAGCTATCCACCTATGCCAAAGCTCCCCCAAATCTCTGCCACTGTTGTTGCCACTAACCAACACACAGGCTTGTTCAAACTGCAGCTTGTACAGTTTGTCCTTCCTCACTCCCAACACTTTCCCCATGCTAGAGTTGGAGCCCCTTGGATGTGTGAGTACTCTTCCATCTTGGAAAGTGACCTCATATCCCTTATCTTCTAAGGCTGAAATAGAAATCAGAATTTTTGTTAAAATAGGAACAAACAAAACATCATTAATTAACAAAGGCTTACCCGACTCCCTCTGAAACCTCACGGTTCCTTTGCATGTTGGCCTGTACTTGGCATTATCTCCAAGTACAATGTTGAAGTTGGCATTGTACTCCTTCAAGTTGTTGGAGTACTCACGCACCCTTGTCATGTGGCATGAAGCACCACTGTCAATGTACCATGTACCAGTGACCATGGAGGTGGATAGGCATGCTAAGAGTGAAAATCCATCTTCAAATCTGGTTGCAAATGCATCCATATCAGTTATAGCAGCCATCTGCTTCTCGGGTTTTCCCTTCTTCCTGTTGGGACATTGGCTAGCAAAATGCCCAAGACGATGGCAAGCAAAGCACTTGATTTTGTTGGTGTCAAACTTCTTCTTGCTGCCCTGTCTTGAAGAGGTTCCTTCAGTTGAACTCTTCTTGCTCTTCCCCTTGCCCTTTGCTGCCAAGACAAGGTTGTCTTCATCTTCAGATTTCTTTTTCTGCTCTCCACGTTGAGACCCCTCCCGGATCTCTTCCTGTGTCAAATCATCCCACAGCCTCTCCCAAGTAAGCAACTTCTCTCTGCCCACCACACACTTGACAAATACATCCCATTGTTTGCCAAAACCATTCAAGGCCATACGTACCAGCTCTTCTTCAGGAATGATATCCCCTACTATTGCTAGCTCATCTCTAACTTGTGTGAACCTAGTGAGGTTGAAAGTCACACCTTCACCCCTTGCCATCTTGGTGGCATGTAACTTGTCCCTGAGAGCCATCTTTCGATTATGGTTGTCACTCTGATACAACTTGGTCAGAGCATCCCACATTTCTTTGGTTGTTTTCTTCTCAGCCAGATGTGGAATAAGATGGTCTTTAACACCATCCAACAGAAACCTCTGTGCCCTGGCTTCTTTCACCTCATGGAGGTCCAAGGCCATAAGATTATGGACTGGTATAGGAACTACAATGCTGACATAAGACCACAGCTTGTTCTCCTTGAACACAGCTACAATTATGACCTTCCACTGAAGATAGTTTGAGGCCCCCTCAACCCTATCCTCATACCTCACGCTGGTAGCCATGAAATCTTTGATTCTGGGTTGTTGGAACATTCAGAAAATCTGCAGAAAAATTGTTAAGACTTGAACATGTGACATGTGTGCTAATCAGAGGCACAACTCTGATACCATGTAAAACTTTTAATACCCAGCCAAACTATGATAACCCAGCCAATAGATAATAACCCAGAAATTAAATTCAGTTCAGAAATTTAAATCAGATCTATGCTAAGATTATACTAGCTGAGTATACATGCATGCACAACAGAAATATTAAGACAAACACACAATAACACAGTAGGTAACCTAGAAACCCCAGTGTGGGGAAAACCAACGAAGAAGGGAGCTTTATTGGGCTATCAGAGAGAAGTTACAACAGTATAATTTTGTAACAGAAATTCCTTACAGTACAGAGAAGAATTTCCTCAAATTTGGACCAGCAAACTAAGTGTTGTTCATCCTGGTTTCTTGCAACCAGTATGGCCTCCTTCTACTGTCTTGTACGGCCTAGTATGGCCTTTCCTGATGGTTGAATCAAACTGTTGTGTGCAGCCCTAAGTTGTTGCTGCAAAACTGCTCTGTTCTAGCCTTCTTTACTCAGCCAATGCGCCCAGAAATCAGTTCTCCTGATGTTGTTGTGTATGGTCCTGAGAATGAGCTACCTTTGTTGCTCAACACGGCCTCTGAGTGGCCTCCACTGTCTGCCCTAGCTCTGCTCAAAATACACTTTCTTCAGCAACTCTTCCTCCTCTTCTCTCCACCCAGCTCCCTCTCCTCTCTTGCTCACCAAAAGACTAAATGAGCATGCCCAGCACCCTCAGCCACCCTATACCCCAGCCCCCTCCTTACTGCCTTGGGATCAGCACCCAGCAAAAGCTCCAAGGGCCCAGATTGAGGCGCCTCCTATCTCTGAACCCCACACAGCACTTAGGGGTTCACTGATCAAAGCAGGGCCCCACTCGGCACTAAGGCTGAGCGCCCCCCCTTGACAGAGCCCCACAATCCACTAACAACAGACTTTAGGCTGAAATTTCCTAAGTAAAACTTAGGCTAACTTTTAAGGCTGATATGGGTCAAATTAAGGTCCCACACATGCCTTTGGGGACTAGGCATGTGGGAACACCTTCTGCTGGTACAGGAAAATCAACATCTTGGAGGGCACACAAGTGGAGACATTCCACTTACTATTTTGGGACTTGACCACTTCATTTCTTGTGGAGTGCTCCATTTAGAAGGCACTTTGCACATTCATCCATGGAGTTGGTTTCCTTGGGATTCACATGTGTGGAATGTTTGCATGCATCTTGTGAACCACTTGCTATTTTGGGATAGTTGTTATGAAACATTCTCCTAGGAGGATTATTATATTGTTTTCTCACTAATGCATCTTGGAGGGCACACTTAGTGAGCTCTTCTAGGTGGACCTTGGAGCACATCCTCCTATGTTAAAGGTATTTCATTATATTTTGCATGCATGCATCTTGGATGATGCATTCTATGTGGACCTATAACATCTTGACTTGGTTATCATACATATTTTTGGTTGTATGCCCTCTCTTAGAGATATGCAATGTATTTTCACTCCTAGTTTTGGATGAGGGTGACCTCCCTTGGAGAGGATATTGTTCACATACCTTGACATGGTCAACCAGGGATTGAGGAGGGATCTAACTACATTTTTATATTATTTGTTTGACTTGTCATAGAATTAGTTGGAGAATAATATTTTTTTATTGTAAGAGAGAAGAAACTCCTCTATAAAGAGGAGCTTTCTCTCCATTTTGGGGTGGATGAGAATTTGGGGATTGAGGATCTCTCCCCTTGGGCTACATTAGTACATCATACTCTTGAAGCTTAATGGAAGATTAGGGGTATAGCATCTTTCAATGTGAGGCCTTTTATATTTGCAGTTCTTTCACATGTTGATTTTTGTTGTAGGAAACCCTTGTAGCATGTTATGAATGCCTCATAATGAACTATGTAGCATTTGGATAGTGTAATGTGAGGATTTAATCCCTCTTATAGCTATTGTTGTTGTGTTAAACTTGCATCTACTAAACCTATTTGTTGCTAGATAACAATGCTTAAGAATAGCACCCCTAGCTTTCCAAGGATAATTTTCTGAAATAGTTTTTAGCAAGGTAAGGCTGATTTGTGGCATGCATAGCAGCCCTTATTGCCTTACCTCTTCATGACCCTCTTAGATCCATGCCTCTTTGACTCCATTTTTTCCTAAGATTTGGTGGGCACTGATCTTGGGGTTTTCCATCATCTTTTGGGTTCTCACACCATTCATTCTTCCACCTATGCTACAACCATTCGTTTTGCTTGAGCTTACTCTTCAATAAATCCCCTTGTGCCCCCACTCTATGTCCATAGCAACCCTATCTTTAGGGAAGCCCCCCCTAAGTTGGAGAAGAGCCAACCTTTGAGAGGAAGAGCTATTAAGGTGATAGTGGATAGCCTTCCTAAGTTACACAAGACTAGCTTCTTGATGCTTAAGACTTTAGATCATATGGGGTGCTAGATTTTGTTGTGATTGGTATAATTTGTACCCTAAAGATAATATCTATAATGATATGTTTGCTCAAGAGAGTCCAACACAGATGAGGCTTAGCCCTCTTTATACATAGGTATTAAGGTCGCTTATGATGTGGACACTAACTATAGATGTGGTATTCCTAGGGTTCATCCACTAACACCTTGGTGATCCACAGCAGACCACTAAGTGTGTATAAAAAATGACTTTTAAGGGCTACCAGAGCCACAAGTCGATGTTAGCCGACATATCTCCACATCCCCCCTTAAGATTGACTTGAGGATACAAATAATGAAAGTTGGCATAAAGGATATTTGATCAAGTAAATATTGCATCCCAGCATCCTCCCTTAATATACACTTGGGAAAGATGTGGTAAACAAAATAACCAACTAAGTATTACAATAATCTACCCTTGATGTTTAATTAGGTATGCAATACAATGATGACAACCTCTTCACCATGACAAGGTGCAAGCAATCTCTCAATTGAGAGTCCACTTGTAGAATTGTAGCCTCACACAAACCTCTTTGGAGTTGACAAAGCAAAAAAAGTCATGCTTCAAAAGTATAGCCTCCAAAAAACACTTTCATGCATACCTCTGTTGAATTATATAGCTTTGGATGCTATTTTCCCTATTGTAACTAACCATGTAAATAATGTTTTGATATAGTGTTAACTTTATGTCAAGCATCAAACACATGACAAGTGTCAACCTTATGCCAACCCATGTACAATATGTAAAAGCTGAGATGACCAGAAAAATGAGAAGAACGAGAACAATAACCATAAGGATCGACCCTTTGAAATGTTGCATTTCTTGTTTTTTTGACATGGAAACTCTGTTTGTTGTAACCTTGTTGAAAATACAATATTAAAATCACCAGAAACCCAAATCAAAACCCATCATACAAAACCCATGTTTTGAGCTACAACTTTTACAACAGAGTTAGATTCAATGCAATACAAAAATAATGGATGGGAAAAATGATCTTATTGTCCAATCATCAATTTCCATGATTTTCAAGACTGAAGATATATGCCCTGAATATCCCCAAAATATGCCCAAAAAAATCCCTGAAATCTACCTAAAACATCCTTGAAATCTGTTTGTAACGTCCCTGAAATTTGTCGGGAACGTCTTGGGGATGGCCAACAAGTCCTCGAGTCCCCAATGAAGTCCCCAGCAATTTGGGTAAGTTTCCTAAGGGTCCCCAAGTCCTCAGTACGTAGGAATGGCGGGTAAGCAGGTTTTTTGGGGGGGGACGGGTCCCCGTGCAACATAGGTTTCAGGTTTGTTGACATTCCTCGGTGTTGAGATTTGGGTACCTCGAAAAGTAGTCCCATGTGTTTATGAGTCTCTAAACACAAAGGGATAGACTATTACCCTTGTACTTTACTTTATGATTCTAATTTCACTTAGGAGATTTAAGTCAAAAGTGAAATAAGTCACTTAAGTCATTAAAGTGAATTAATTCACAAAGTGGGTGAATTAATAGACATAAAGCAAACTAAGGAAAGTAGGTTTCCTAAGTGAGATTTAGGGATTAAATCTCACCCATTGATTAGACTTGGCTAGATTGGATCTAGGCCATTCATCTTTTAGGGTTTGGCCAAAGGAGGCTAAAGGAGGGTATAGTGCATTTATGAGACTCATTCTTCACTTGTGAGAAGAGGAGATGAGAAGGAGAGCTTGGGTGCAAATCTTGAGGAGAGGAGGGAGCACTTGCATGAGGGTTTGAGGAGGAAGCCTTGTTTGAGTTGAGAGAGCTTGGAGGTGCCTTCCATGGAGGGCTCATTTACTAGTGGAGAGGGGCGCAACCTTGAGAGGAGGGGCGCACATCTAGTAGAGAAGGCTCTACCCATTGCTTGGAGGCTCACTCCCTTTGTTGTGGCTTACTCTTGTGCTATAGAGGGAGCCATTGTGAGTGAGGGCGCATGAGTTTAGGAGGAGGGCGCATTCTATGGAGGAGGGGCGCACATGCTAGAGGAGAGGCGCATTATTGAGACTAGAGGGCGCATTCTAGTGTGGGAGAAGCCCTAACCTTGTGGAGAGAGCCATTTACCTTGGAGAGGCGCACTCTAGAGTTTAGAGGGCACAAGGGTGGACAAGAGCGCTCTATTTGAGTTTTTGCATGAGGAGGGAGCGCACTTGAGGAGAGGGGTGCACTATCATCTTGGAGGAGGTCTTCTTGAGAGGAGGAGGCTACTATAAAGGCAAAGAGAAAGGCAAGGCAAGCAAGAACAAAGGCAAAGCAAAGGATCAGGATAAAGACAAGCAAGCAAAGAGAAGGAAGGCTCACCAAGGCAAGGGGCGCCTTACTTCACAAGGCTTGTGGGGAGGTCTTCAAGGAACTCCAAGGCATCTGAGAGTGGTTGCTATTGTACCAGGTTCACTTGTATATGTTTCATGTGTTGTACATTTTTCTTTAAGGCCTTCTATATATATCTGCTCCAAACTAGTTTTCCCCATGGGGGGGGTTTTCGAGGGTCATGTTGACTAACATATGTGTCAATTTCATGCATGCTTAGAAGTGTAGATCAGCGTTTTAAAGTTAAAGATCTAGAGGTAGTGTTATTTGTTTTGATGTATATTGCATGTGCTAACATTGAGACTTTGAGTAAAGAAAACACTTGCAAGGGCACCTCAAAAGGACACTTAACCATCAAATATTGAGCTGAAAGTTTGGTGATTGTTTGTTGTCCTAAAACAGCAGCAAAGGACAGCCACAGAGTTGAAACTTAGAGTCATACTAAGATCAAAGACAGACCTTAGTTGGCAGCCTCATAGGACCTCAGAAAATCTACACTCGGGTCATTGAACTTTCTGATTCAGATTTCAGATTTCTTCTTGTCAAGATGGCGTCCAGTCTCAGGGTAGAAGACAAGTTGGATGGTGCTCAGAAAAAAAGGAAGGGAAAGCAGCATGCATCAACAGCCAATGTTGATGAGCATCCACCACAAAAGAAGACAAAGGAATCTAAGTTTAATGAGATCGCAAATGAACTTCAGAAAGAGTATTTCTTTGTCTCCGCTCTTACATGCACTATTACAGATAGCAGTGATACCTAGTTGATAGATAGTGATGCTTCAAGGCACATGACAGGTTACCAAGATTATCTTAGAGATTTAATAGAGGACTTGAGCATAGACTCAGCAGGAGTGATTGGTGTTCAAGAGGGAGGACTATACAGATTATCAGGACGTCCAGCCCAGGCATTGGTACATGACAGTATCACTTTATGTGAATTATGGCATCGGATATTTGTTCACCTGCATTACAGGGCTTTGCCAGCATTAAGGAAGATGATTACAGTAATTCCAAAGCTCCAGGTAGAACATGAGGGTGTTTGCAAAGGTT
>SNQJ01S0058021.1:87516-100163 GCA_010110895.2 Picea sitchensis | reverse complement strand
AAACAATTTGGGGTTATTTTTCCCAAGGAATATTAGTTCTTCTCTCCTCGAAACCATGAAATGTTAGGTTTTTACAATATTGCACATCATGTTAACTTTTGTGGTTGAAGGCCAAAGTTAATGCACTCGTGACATTTATTGTTTTTAGTTAGTATTGAGTTTACATGGGCAAAAGGTTGTGGCATTTTGTGCTTGTTATAACGTTATAAGGGGTTGTTTAAATGGTCATCTCGGAATTTGATAGCAATTATACAAGGAGTTAGTTGAGTTAGTTGAGCAAGGCACTAGAGAGCATGGTTCCTACTAAGACCTTGTGGAAGCTCTCTCAAATCCAATGCACAAGGTATTAATGAAACTCATGTTGATATTCAAGATTATGAATATGTTGTGGTTTGTGATAATTTGAAAAGGCGCACACTTTTAGGGTATTTTGTGCGTCGCATTCGACACCAAAGGTTTTGATCAAGCTCTTAGCCAAGGAACCATGGGGCCCTTGTGGATGGATTTGCACGTCTATCCAATCTAACTAACGGGTTTTCTCAATTTACTTTTGTAGAAGAAAACAATAGTCATGAAGTCATTCCCTACTGCCCCTAGATGTGTCATAATACTTTGGTGGTGTTTGTTGAATGGCATGAAGATTTCTTCATTGAGGAAGCCTCTCAATTGTAATGTTCAGTTTTCGTTGAATTCTCGGGACTCCCTTTGCAATACTGGGATTTTCTAGAGCAAATTTTGGCACCAATTAGCAATGTTAATTGTCATGATCATGCCTTTAAAAGAGGGTCTACCTTAGTGTTGATATTTCAAAAGATCTTAAGGAGTTTGTGTTTATCTCGGGGGAGGGAGAGTAATCCATCGACGAATGTGTTACATCAATCTCCCAGGTACTTGTTTTCAAGTGTCAATGGCACACCATGGGATTAAAGATTGTCATTTGTTGGTGGAAAAAGATGCCCCTAATATTGATGAAACCCCAAGTTCGATTGTTCCCCAAACTAATAGTGAAGGTTGGACAAGAGTGGTAAAGAAGGGAAAATCTCCCCAAGTTCATTTGTCTTAGTTCACACCCTAGGTTCAAAAGACCCAATCGGTCCCTTGGGCCAACCCTAACTAGACCCATAAGAAGCCTTTAAGCCCTATGGTGGTTAAGTACTCTTGCTAGCTCTTAGCTCACTACCTCGTGGGGGATGAGGGTTGCCTACCCCCAATCTCCACCTATGCAACTAAACACTTTGCAATCAACCCCTAGTGTTGAAGACCCACACAAAAGGTCAAAGAATAGCATTTCAAATTACTTTTTCCCACCTAAGCTACAAAAAGTGACCTCCTTCAAACTTTTTGATGCCTTAGTAGGACACGAAAAAGAGGAGATGATGGATTATCGTATAAAAAGTTTGCAATGAAAATAGTATCATGGAATGTGTGAAGTCTCATGGACCCTAGTTGCAAATCCATGGCCTATAAATTTAGAAATGTTGTTCATGAGATGGATGTTCTTTGTTTACAAGAAATTAAAGTAAATGGTTTTATACTTAAATAGGCCCTTCAAGTAATCTAGTTGAATTATGTTATTTTTTATACTAATTCTAGTGAATGTAAAGGTCGAGCTACAACATTGATTTCTCCAAAATTGGTAGAAGTTATTTTCCATGATGGATCTTACCCTTCAAACCATGTTGTATGGACCTTGTTTGATTTAAAAGGCCATGTGCTTTCCCTGGCCAACATTTATGCCCCCAACGATGAAAAGGAAAGCATTGCATTCTAGAATTGGTCGGTCGAAGCATTTTTGAAATCCAGTTGGCCATTTTGTGATGATTTCAATAATGTCGAGTCTCAAGAAGACAACAAGTGACTTTTACCATCCAACATTGTGTTGAGAGAATGGCTAGCCTAGAATGACAAACCCAAACTCAACCTTTGTGATCCCAACAAATTTCAGCATAAAGACTCCTCCAAGAGGTGGTACACCTAGTCTAGTTACCAAAAAGGTGACAAGAGAGTGTTAAAAACGTTAACCAAAATGTTGCTCTTGAAGCAAAAAACCGTCTTCTTTGAGTAAGGAACTAGAAGGTCAGTCCAATTCATAAGGGAGTTCACCCCTATTTGACCACTAGTCCATTGTTGTATCCATCTCCTTGGGTATAACTGGACTCAGAAACTTGAATAAAATATTTACGTTGGACAAATCCCATTTAATATACTTCCTACATAGAAGTTATTAAGATAATTTAGAATTTGATACCTCATCCCATAGGCGATGGGCCGTGGATTTTATTGTGGGAAAGTGTCATTTTGTTGAGATCCTCACTGAGGGTGTAATGGGGGAGGTGGGGCAAAGGGACCACTAGAGTAGCAATAGTATAGTTGTGGTGGCCATTCAACGTAACGTGGATTGGGTCCATTGTTATTGTTATTATTAAATAAGGCCCACTAGCTAATTAGCATGGAATAAATGTAACGTGGCCTCATTGAAGAAGGTCCACTAGGTAGTTAGGAGGTGTTTATGATTATGATTATTTAGTTAACTGTAAACATTGATGGAATCCTCCTTACAAGTATGTGTGGGAGTATATTGTATTTGGAGCTTTGTTCATTGAGAGGGAAGTGAACTTGAGTGGATACCTTCCAGAAAAGGATCGTTGTATGGTGTTGCCCTACCTTAAGGATATTTTGATAAACAAAGTATTGAGAATTATTAATATCTTGTTTGTGATTTGAGTTCAAGAGTTAAGGATCATGACAAGTGGCATCAAAGCTCTTTCTTGGGCCCAAATGAAGATTTTTTTCTTTGTGTAGCTTTTCAAAGGGAAAAAGAGGGTTGTGACACTTCGATCAATTCCTTGTATCTTTTTTAGTAGAATCTAAATAAACTAATTGCATATTTGGGTTTCTCTCGAAAAAACACCCAAGTTTAAAGAAAAATCATCCAAATCAAAATCTAGAAAGTAAAGATATCTATGATTTAAAATCAATGATTTTAGGGTTTTTAGGTGACATCCATGCAGATTATGAAGCAAATATATTTTTGACAGAGTGTCCAGATTGCAACCAAACCAATTCCATTATCTAGGGAATTTTTAAGGCTTTAATTTGATATATTATATTATATACATTCAAGCAATGTTCAATGCGCTACAACCCTTGTAAATCTCAACACTCAAAACCCTAGAAAAAACCAAGAATTGCGATGAGCAAGGTAGAAGGATCCAAACATTGCAGGCCATGCTCCAAGCATGTACAAGGATTTTTCAAGAACTCAATGAGAGCCATATCATTCGTGAAACATATCATGTCATCCAATGAGAGTATGTCAATGACATACATGCCTAACATGAGTTGGAGGATGCTTGTGATGATATGTATATGGATAATTGTCATTTATGGGATGACAACTGCTTTTGCCTTCTATTTATGACTCTACTCCACCTTATGTAGAGAGCATCGATGAGGGACGTCAGGAGAAGGTTATGACTACTAGTTTTTATCTTGCATATTCTCCATTGGTAATATCCCTTCCAACTTCTCACGCGACCTTTTGTAGCTATATAGATGATCTTCTTGATACAGAGGGTTCCATTTAATTGGATCCACGTGACCAGGTTAGGGATTTGGAGCATAATACTCATCCATTGGTTGAGCTCAGATGTGATCAATTGGAAGTCAACATCGATATTTAGACATGGGACCTAGGTTTATGTATGAGATTCATGGATTTCTTTAGCCTCACAATGAGCATTTCTACATGGGACATTAGTAACCAAGATTAATTCAGTGTTGCAATTAACACAAGTACATGGGATTTGGGTTTATGGTGGAGTTGATTGGACTAATTCAACATGGGGGCTAGAACTTGTACATGGGTCCTGAGTTCCCTGGCCTGCTTCAACATTGCAGTCAATGCTCATCCATGGGACCATAGTTTATGGTTGTACATCCTTACTACAAGCATTGAGGGATACACTTTTCTAAGGGGGGTGGAGCACTGAGATCCTCCCTATGGGTGTAATGATAGGGTCGAAGGGCCCACTAGAGTAAAAATAGTATAGTTATGGTGGCCATTTAATGTTAAGTGAAATGGGTCCACTATAGTCATTATTATTAAATAAGGCCCAATAGTTAGTTAGGATGGAATAAATGTAATGTGGCCTTGTTAAAGAAGGTCCACTAGGTAGTTAGGAGGTGTTTATGATTATGATTATTTAGTTAGTTATAGATCAAGATGGATTCTTCCTTATGTGCATGTGTGGGAGTATGTTGTATTTGGAGCTTAGCTCATTGAGAGGCAAGTGAAAAGCAGTGGATACCTTCCATAAAAGGATAGTTGTATGGCATTACCCTACCTTAAGGATATTTTGATAAGCAAAATATTGAGCATTCTAGATATATTGTTTGTGATTCATGTTTAAGGGTTAAATATCATAACAAGTGGCATCAGAGCTCTTTCTTGGGCCCAAAATGATTTTTTTTTTTAGGTTTTCGAAGGGAAAAAAGAGAATTGCAACACTTAGATCAATTCCTATACTTTTTTTTAGCAAAATTTGAATAAACCAATTGCATGTTTGAGTTCCTCTCCAAAAAACACCCAAGTTCAAAGAAAAATGTCCAAGTCGAAGTCTAGAAAGTGAAGATATCAATGATTTTAGGGTTTTTCGATGACATCCACATAGATTGCGAAGTAAATATATTTTAATAAAGTTCCAAATTACAACCAAATCAATGCCATTGGGTAGGGGCGTTTTAGGGATTTCATTTGATATATTATATCATACATATTCAAGCAATGTCTAACTCACTATAACCCTTGTAATTTGTTTCCCTCATAACCCTAGTGAAACCCAAGAATGACATTAAGCAAGGTAGAAAAGATCCAAATCTTGCAAGCCATGCTCCAAACATGTACAATGATTTTTCAAGAACTCGAAGAGAGTCACATCACTCAAAAAATGTATTAGGTTATCCAAGGAGAGTATACCAATGACGTACATGCCCGGTATGAGTTAGAGGATGCTTGTGATGATGGGTATATGGATAATGGTCATTTATGGGATGATAACTACTTTCACCTTCTATTTGATGACTCTAGTACACTTATGTAGAGAACATTATTGAAGTTCATTAGGAGAAGGTTATGGCTATCGATTTTTAGGTTACATGTTCTCCATTCATAGTATCCTTTCTAGCTCCACACCAGACCTTTTGTGGCTATATGGATGATCTTCTAGATATGGGGTCTTCTATATATGGAGGGTTCCATTTATTTGGATCCACATGAGCATGTTAGGGATTTGGAGCATAGTACCCATCCACCCTTCTAGATCAAATGCGATCTATTGGAAGTCAGCATCAATATTTTGACATGGGACCTAAGTTTATGGATGATCTTGGTGGAATTCTCCAACCTTACATTGAGCACTTCTACATGGGACCTTGGTTTGCAGGATTACTTCAGCATCACAATCAACACTGGTACATGGGACACAGTTTTATGGTGTAGCTCCTTGGACTACTTCAACACGGTGGCTAGCACTTGTACATGGGACCCTAGTTCCATTGCCTACTTCAACATTACAATTAGCGCTCATCCATGCGACCCTAGTTGATGGTCATACATCCTCACTACAAGCATTGACGACAACACTTTTCTAAGAGGGGTGTAGCGTTGGGATCCTCCTTAAGGGTGTAATGATGGGGCTAGAGGACCCACTAGATTAACAATATTATAGTTATGGTGGTCATTCAATGTAAAGTGGAATGGGTCCACTATGATTGTTATTATTAAATAAGACCCACTAGCTAGTTAACATCGAATAAATTCAATGCAACCTCGGTAAAGAAGGTCCACTAGGTAGTTAAGAGGTGTTCATGATTATGATGTTGATGATTGCAACTATGTGAGACATTCTCCAGCTTACAAACTTGAGAGATGTTGATCATTACAGTTATGTGAGACATTCTCCAGCTTACAAACCTGAGAGAAAGCCCCTGAGAGGGGTGTGTGGTTCCTATCTGAGATAGAGCTGGAATGTAGAGATGACCTCCTCCTTACAGAGAGTTGAGAAGAACTCCAGATGATTCTCCTGTGTAACGTAGTGAAAAAGGAGATCTGTTGAGTTGGAAGTGCTTGTGGTTGTGCACAAGGTGCACGTGTGAAATCCCAAAGTATTGGGTGCATCGTCATGAGAACAAAAATGAAGATGATGTATTAGCCTCCTCTGAGCAGAAGAATTGATGAGAAACTCCAAATGACTCTCCTGTGTAATGCAGTGGGAAAGAAGATCTGTTGAGTCAACGTGCATGTGGACGAGCACAAGTTAACATGATCCTAGTGGTTGAGAACTAGTGAATAAGTGGTTTTTCTGTGTAATGCAGTGAGCCAGAGATATGGACATCCCTATGGATGTGCCCCTAATGGATGAGCACTAGTGGGTGTACAAGATCCCTTTCTATATTGTTCAAGAGTAAGACATGCCTGTAACCATACTTGTAATGTAAAGGGTATAGGTCGGCCCCACCTTAACGTGATTAATAATTAATGTAAAAGATAATTAATGTAAAAGATAATTAATCTAGTTAATATTAATTATGTTGTGAGCTAGTGAGGTCGGCCCTGTTGTGCCAATAGACACTTTTGTTGACAGGTCTAGTCTAGTATAAGTAAAGGTAAATTCCCCATTGAGGAATCATATCTTTCAAGTGAGTTTGGAAATTTCAGCAAGTACACCTTCTTGGGAAAAGTGCGCACCTCTCTTGGGTGCTAGTCTTCTAGGGTTTGAGCACCCTCTTGTGTGCTAGGTTTATTGGTGGTGAAGGTCTTTCTCTTGAATATTATAGCAAAGGATTTTGGCTGGGTTTTCTTCCCTTGTTGAGAAGGGTTTCCAAGGATACTTCTTGTGTTCTTGTGCATGGTGTTTCTTCTTGTGATCTTGGTTGATGCAATATTATTGGTTATGGTTAAGTGAAATGCTAAAAATAAATGATTTCCATGATTAACCTTGTTTATTGAAAAATCAACATGGTATTAGAGCATAGGTCTTGAAGAACCCATTGCACAAGCTACAAGCTTTTACCAATCATCCCTCCTCTTTTGCAGAACTGTATGGCCCTCCTAGGGTTTCCAGAAAATCTGTACGACCCTCTTATTTTGCGTTTTTTGGCACTTGGAACTTGGATGTTGGGGCTAAAATTACCATAGGTGTATGTCATCCTTTAACGCACCTCCAAAGAATCTCAAAGTGAAATTCAGAGCATTTTGAAATCTTGGCCCTAGGGTTTCTAGGGTTTCGCTAATTTCTGCAGAAATTTCAAGATTAGGGTTTCCGCAACTCATTGAAGGAGCTCTTCAGCTCACTAGTGTTCTCATATATTTCAAAGGCTTATTGTCGGCAGTCATAAGCCCAAGAAAACCTAAAAGTGGTAGCCTAGCCTAGTCGTTAGGTTTTCTAGCCCAGTTGACAAGGGTTTGTGAAAAATCTAAAATAATGATGAACATAACTATGATGGAAGATAGGCTTGATGGATCAAGCAACTTTGAGTTCCCAGAAGACAAGACTTCAAAGGAAGGGTTATTGTGGGTGATATAAAAAGATGACACTATGACTACCCTCTTCATAAATATGTCAAGAGGACAGAGTTCAACCAGGTGCCATTGGAGAAATCATATCAACACCCTCAGGTATGCACTTGTATATATATTATTTGTATCATTGTCATAAGGGAAATTATAGGAGGAAGGAACATTTTGCTGAAGTCATGGATCCAAAGGGATCTCAGTGCATTCAAATGAACAACACACTGGAAGTGAAGACTCGAGGTTTGATTGTTTTAATTGTCTTTCCTCTAAACCTATATTTCTAAAGTTGCTACATTACAAGTAGGTGTTGTAGCTGTGACAACAATCCTTAAATTGTTTTGATTCTAGAGATGTACTCATTGTCTTCCTTTAGGAGATATTCTTGTTTTGGTTCCTCTTGTTTTCTTGTTCCGAATAGGTTAACAACAAAGGAAGATGTTTATCCTTCAGAGGGAGTCAAAACTATTTGAGAAAGAGGAAGAATAGAACCATCATCGAGGCAACCAATGCAATAATGCATGATCAGAATCCTTCTATGATTCTATGGGAAGAAGCATGCATGACACAGTATATGTTTAGAACAAGAGCCTTTACCACACTTTGAAAAACATAACTCCCAAATAATCCTTCACTGGAGTGAAGCCTGATATTGAACACTTCAGTATGTTTGGGTGCCCAGTGTATTTTCATGTACCCAAAGAGAAGAAGTCCAAGCTAGACCCTTTAGGAAGAAAGGATACGTTTATGGGATAACAATGAATCTTTGAAGACATTCCAGATCGACATCCCTGATCAGAGACAGATTGAGACAAGCAAAGATGTTGTCCTTGAAAAAGAGATAGTCTTTTAAGGATCCAGAGAATCTCAGATGGAGATTGACAGTGAGACAATACCTTCTCCCCCTTTAGTAGTTTAGAGGGAGACAAACATCATTCCATATGATCCAGTTGCTCCAGTTGATACATTCAGAGATATTGCAGTAGGGCATAAAAGGCCTACCTAGGCTCATTCTGCAGGAGGCAAAGAAACATACAAGCCTCTCAAGGCACATGCCGAGAAAGCAAAAGAGATTTTTGAGCTATCCTTTAGTCATGAGTCACTTCATTGATTATGAGCCTTCTTGTCTTGGAGAAGCAACATGAGAACAGGTATGGCAAGATGCCATAACAAAAGAACACCAATATATCTTAAAGAATGATGTATAAGATATTGTTCAGGACCAGAAGGGAAGTTTGTGGTGACTTCCAAGTGGATATATAAGATCAAGCATGCAGCTGATGGAAGTGTCGAGAAATACAAAGCAAGATCTATAACCAGAGGATTCTCACAAACAAAGGGAGTTATCTATGATGAGACATTTGATCCAGTAAGCTCGATACACTTCCATATGTACTATCATCCATGAGTCAGAAACTATATTAGATGGATAGATTCTTGATGAGTTTGGGTTTTCAGCAAGAGTGTTGCTAATCCAAACCTATATTATTATAGTGTTGGTAACGAGAGCCTGATTTTTATGACTTGTTCAGAAAGCCTTGTTGTTGGATACAAGTAAGCTTTGACTTTTGGTTTCGAGATAAAGTATCTGAGTATGATGCACTACTTCTTGGGACAAGAAGTATGACAGAGGACCGATGAGATTTTCCTAAGTCAAGGAAAATATACAGTGAGAATATTAAAGAAGTTCAGTATAACAGAATGAAAATCCACCGTGATGGATTTGAAAAAAAAGAAAAAAATGATGATGTTTCGGACGAGACTGATCCATAGCTGATTGGATCATTGATGTATCTGGTTAACACCAGACCTGATTCATGCTATGCAGTGAATATGCTTAGCCAATCCACGAGCCAACCGAGACAGACTCACTAGAGAACAGTAAAACATGTATTGAGATATACATGAGGCATAGTTTGATATGGTCTGAGATATGCCTCCAAGTGTGAAACTGAGTTTGCATGGATATGCCTATACAGGTTGATCAGAGAGCATAGTGGACTGGAAGAGCACATTCGATTGTTGTCTTACCAGGAAGTTTTCCATGGTTTCATGATGCAGCAAGAAACAAAATCTTTGTGGCCTTGATTACAACAGAAGCAAAGTACGTATCGTTGAGTGTGCGAAGCAATATGGCTTCACAAGCTTCTGACAGATTTACCTAATCATGAGATGGATCCTATGATGATAACCAGAGTTGTGTGTAAATCTCTTTTGAGAACTGAGTGTTTCATGATAGTTCGAAACATGTTGAGATAAAGTATCATTATATCATAGATATGATGCAGAGGAAAATAATACACATGCAATACCTTCCTACACATGAGCAGATTGCATACATCTTCACCAAATCAACTTAGTGAAGAATACCTCCCTAGTTGAGAGGGAGTGTTTATGACTACAATCGAGACAAAGTTCAAAGTATATCCGTATGAGACTTGGCATGATGAAGAATGCCTCCCTAGATGAGAGGGAGTGTTGATGATTGCAACTATGTGAGACATTCTCCAACTTACAAACCCGAAAGATGTTGATCATTGCAGTTATGTGAGACATTCTCTAGCTTACAAACCTGAGAGAAATCCCTTGAGAGGGGTGTGTGGTTCATATCTGAAACAGAGCTACAACGTAGAGATGGCCTCCTCCTTATAGAGAGTTGAGAAGAACTCCAGATGATTCTCTTGTGTAACGCAGTGATAAAGGAGATCTATTGAGTTGGACGTGCCTATGGCTGAGCACAAGGTGAACATTTGAAATCCCAAAGTGTCGGGTGCATCGTCATGAGAACATAAATGAAGATGATGTATTAGCCTCCTCCTCCGAGAAGATTTGATGAGAAACTCCAGATGAATCTCCTGTGTAATGCAGTGGGAAAGAAGATATGTTGAGTGGACGTTCTTATGGATGAGCACAGGTTAACATGATCCTAGTGGCTGAGCACTAGTGAAGAAGTGGTTCTTCCGTGTAATGCAGTGAGCCAGAGATATGGACATCCGTATGGATGTGCCCCTAGTGGATGAGGACTAGTGGGTGCACAAGATCCCTTGCTATATTGTTCAAGAACCAGACTTTCCTGTAACCCTAATTGTAATGTAAAGAGTACAGGTCGGCCCCACCTTAATGTGATTAATAATTAATGTAAAAGATAATTAATCTAGTTAAAATTAATTATATTGTGAGCTAGTGAGGTTGGCCCTGTTGTGCCAATAGACACTTTTGTTAACATGTCTAGTCTATTGTAAGTAAAGGTAAATTCCCCATGGAGGAATCATATCTTTCAAGTGAGTTTGGAAATTTCAGCAAGTACACCTTCTTGGGAAAAGTGTGCACCTCTCTTGGGTGCTAGTCTTCTAGGGTTTGAGCACCCTCTTGTGTGCTAGTGGTGAAGGTATTTCTCTTGAAGATCATAGCAAAGCATTTTGGCTGGGTTTTCTTCCCTTGTTGAGAAGGGTTTCCAAGGATACTTCTTGTGTTCTTGTGCATGGTGTTTCTTCTTGTGATCTTGGTTGTTGCAACATTATTGGTTATGGTTAAGTGAAATGCTAAAATGAAATGAACTTCATGCTTAACCTTGTTTATTGAAAAATCAACATATGATTCTTTAGTTAGCTATAAATAAGGATGGTTTCTTCCTTACAAGCATGTGGGGGGGTATGTTGTGTTTGGAGCTTAGCTCATTGAGAGGTCACTCTACCTTAAGAGGCAAGCGAACATGAGTGAATTCCTTCCATAAAAGGATCGATGTATAATGTTTCCCTACATTAAGGGTTTTAATAATAAATAAAGTATTGATCATTGTGAATATATTGTTTGTGATTAAAGTTTAAGGGTTAAGGATCACAATGCATTTGGAGTCTCACAAATTTTATAGGGGGTGTGATTGACAACACATGGTCGTCAGAGGAAGAAAGAATGGGGTGTCAAAGAGAATTGGTGAAGGTTTCAAGAACATTGCAATTCAACACCTTAAATGAACAACTATAGTGTAGAGAAACCAAGTTGATGCATTTCCTCTTCATGTTGGGTTCCTCCAACCTGAGCATATTTTTGGAAGAAAAAAATTATTAGAAATATTTTTGCCAACTTTAGCAATGACACTAATATCTCCAAAATTGGTAGAATATCCTCGCATGGATATTACCATTCAAACTATGTTGTAAGGAATCTATTTTATTTTAGATATCGCATGCTTGCCTATCCAACATTTATTTTTGAATGGTGTAGAGGAAAGGGTTGAATTGTGGGATTGGTTGGGTGAGGAGTTGTAGGAGGCTTATTAGTTATTTTGTGGTGAGTTCAACAATGTTGAGTCTCAATAAAACAAGGAGTTCATTTTACCAAACAATATTGTGTTGAGAGAACAATTGGCCTAGAATGGCCTCAAGCCCAGACTCAACCTTTATGATCCCCAAGAATATTGGCATAAAGACTCATCTAAGTTGTGGTATTCCTAGTCCAATTACCAAAAAGGTAACAAGAGAGTGCTAAAAAGGCTAGATATCAACAACTTCAAGTATTCCCCTTGAAGGATCAATAAGTAGCAACAATAGTTATCGTAAAAAAAATTGGTCGACAGACAACCCAGTCGAAACTTAGTTGACGAATACTTAGTCAAAACTCTAGTCAATTGTCATGTCAAGTCGGTCCTTGGTCGACCACTTCCAAGGAAATCATCAGTAAGTAAGAGGAATGTTGCATGCTTGTACAACCGATGATACACAATGATACGGAGTCCTCAAACACATGGTCAAAAGATTCCATGACCATCCAGCAATCCAACTGTAACACACCCACTATCGTAATTTAAAAATTTTGGGGCAAATCTCCCACAATGGGGAAATCTCCAGAAACCCTCATTAGCGA
The DNA here is from genome assembly GCA_010110895.2 of Picea sitchensis. NCBI lineage: Eukaryota > Viridiplantae > Streptophyta > Pinopsida > Pinales > Pinaceae > Picea > Picea sitchensis. Next base: position 87,727 of record SNQJ01S0058021.1, on the reverse strand, counting down.
AGTGCCAATCCTTGGTTCAATATCGGGATTCAGGGTCTCTAATGTCAAAATTCATTCACCCCCAAGACTCGCGCTCCCCCAAATTTCGACGCGCTCCCTACGCCTTAGCTCCCCAGACCAAGCCTGTGGTCCACTGCCTCTACGTCCGTGGTCTTACCTTCTTTCGGGGCTACTCCTATCGGAGTTTCGGGATTTCCGATGTCGTAATTCA
>SNQJ01S0058021.1:64716-77732 GCA_010110895.2 Picea sitchensis | reverse complement strand
TATCATTCGAAGACAAATCATATTGATGTTCAGTATCACTTTGTGAGAGACATGGTTGAGGAAAATAAGGCGTTGCTGGAAAATGTTGACACTTTGAAGAATGTTGCAGATTCATTGACAAAGTCTTTGAGCACAAAAAATTTGTCCTAGTGTAGAGTAACAATGGGAATTGTTGCCCTGGATTGTTGACTATATAATCCTGTGGACCCCTGGATGCAAAGAAAACAACAAGTGGGAGAATGTTGGGTATGATTTATATTCTTTGCATATTCAAAAACTATGTCTGACGATCCCTATAGTAGTGCTCTTTGTGTCGTGTGTGCTGGGCGCTTCCTAGGGGGGTCCTAGGGGGGGGGGGCAGGTATGCCCCCCCTTGATTTTTATCGGTTTTCTAAATTAATCCCGGATTAAGGGATTAGGGTTTTGTTATCTACGGAATACCTAAAAACATTGTATATATTGTATGGTGAATGGTGAAATTCGATATAATGAATATAAGAAATGTTTTCCCCGGTTGAGGGTTTTCGGTATAAATCTCTGTGTACATTAATAAAATAACATTAATAATGTAATATTCCCTAATTAAGGGGTAATGTGCCACTATTTAGAGCTTAACAATAGTCTTGTTCGTTCATTTATGACAAGTTTTCTCTAATGATTTCCATTAACTTGATATCTCGCTAGCTTCATAATATGGGGCGGGGACATAATATGACATGTCCACTTGTGTGTACACTATTACTAAGATTTTTGAAAGTATGGTTTCCTCATTGGCACAAGGATCATGCTATAGTGCAGGATTCTTTTTTGTATAAAGAAGTATAAATTGCCAAATTATTGATTGAAATTAAGCATTTAAATATAGATTAGATAAGATGGTTGTAATAATTAAATAAACTTAGAACTTAACTACTAATTAGAAGGATCAAGCCCGATGGGTTATCTTAAGTGGATGAGTGTTTTTGTTTGCTCACATGAGGTTCTAGGGTCGAATCCCTGGCCAAGAGCTTGTTTAGGGCCTCACTTGATGTCCCCACCGGGTTAGGCCAATAATCAGGCCGAATGGTTTACCCCATTTACCTTCCACGAAATGTGGGGAAGTACTCGTGGGTTTCCCATGCAGTATTCTGAGGAAAAAAAAACTAATTAGAAGGATCAACATTTCAATTTTATTATAACAAATTAAACTCCATATATTATGTACACCATACCCCGTCAATTTAGACTATTTTTCTTAACTAATGGAATAATAATCTTTTAAATATATATGTATTGTGAATAATTTCACATACTTAGGAATTCTGAAACATAAATTTATTTATACAATGTTACTCTCACCAAAAACTTAATAACTTCGAGATATTTTATTCACTTGACTTTACAATATAAAGTATAAAATATTGATAAACAATTTGTTAAAGTGACATTGGTTATCAAGGAAAAATAAGTTAATTGGCTAATATGAGATAAGTAAAGAAAAATACTTTAGAAATCCAATTAATAAATTAAGTGAGAATTAGAATGCCGGAGTATAAAGAGGATGAGGGCGTCTCACTTCCTCATTCTTGATCATTTCTATTTGGCAATTTTGAGCTTTGGTAGCTTGAGCGTTTTGAGGGTTTTGATTATAAAAACCCCTAGAGATCAGCACGGAGGTGAAAGATCCCTCCTTTCCTGGTCCAATCTTGGCCAAGGTGGTGAACCATTCCACCCTTACCATTCTATTCATATTAAATCATTCTCAACTATCATTTTTTAAGAGGGGTGCATCCTTGGATGGTTTTCTGTAGGAAGGGTACATTGTTCAACCTTGAGTAGTTCGATTTGGCCTTTGGTGGTTGGATATGGAAGACATCTTTATTCATGAAAATTCTTTATCCCTGAAGGGACCTTTCTTGGAATTCTTGGGGATTTTCATCCTCCATTATTATTTGTTATCAGAGATGGATGATTTTCCTGAAGGAGGGCTTATTTGGGATCAAAGATCCATTGGTTTGAGGTCAGTTTGATCATCTACATAAAGGGAAACTCCTCATATGAGTCATCCATCATGTTCCTTACAGTTTAAAAACCATTTCATGAAGTTTGGGGGCCATATCTGAGCCGTGCGAATTGCTAGGGTGCGCTACAACCAGTGAGGGCGCAACTCAACTAGGAGACTTAGTGTTTTGGAGGAAGAAAAAGAGATTGATCTTGTACATCTTCTGCATGCAGCTACTGGAGGCTTAGGGAAGCCAACATGTCTCCTTTCTATTGTATCTTGGAGGTGTTATCAACCACATCTTCCATTTCCCCATATCTATTACCAGATCTTCTCTTTTCTTGTACCGAGGTCAGTTATATATATTAAATAAACCAGATCCGAGTTTGTGGCTATTCTTGTTGTTGTTCTATGTCTAGGGCTAGGATGAAAGAGAGAGGCTCTGGAAATTAATATAGTTACTTCATGTCATAAAACCCACAATAAACCAGAAGTAAACTTGAGAAGACAATTATTACCTTGAAGACTCAACTAGAAGAGACAAAGAGGATAGAAGAAGTTGTGAGAAGCTAGCTGAAAGAAAAGGAAGAAAATTTTGAGAAGCTAGAAGATGAAATAGTTTCCTTAAGAAGGGAACTAGAGAAAACAACTAATCATTTGAATAAAAACTTGAAGTTTGGAAAGAGTGTAATCAGAATATTATATAATATTATTAGTTTCCAAAGGTCACCATTCATCAAGACAGGTCTCGACTATGAGGATAAACAAAATACCACCGAGGGAGATGCAAGAATTAAAGTCATAAAACCATCAGAAAAGGAAAATGAATAAAATATTGAAGTCTATGCTAATATTCTCAAAGGCTCCACCAACAATGAAAGCAGTAGTAGGAAAGGAAATGATGACCAGCGGAAACCTGATTCTTCTCACAAGAACAACAAGAATGAGTTCAGAAGAGATTTTCCACCACGAATACCTTTCACAAACTGGTACCAAAATCTCTTTCTCCCTGATATTGTTTTTCTTCCAATAATTTTGGTCATAAAGCAATAGATTGTAGAGCTTATGCAAGAAGTGATCATGTGAGAGATAGAAATAGAGGTTCTTACAAAACCTCAAAGGATGATTATGTGAGCAACAAAACCATAATTTCTTATGAGTTTGCAAGCATAAAATAAAATTAATTTGCTCCTCTACTTGATACTTAATGTTATAAGTGCAATAAATACGGGCACATAAAACATGACTGTAGAAGCAACATGATAAAGTCTCCTAAAAATAGGGAAGAAGATGTTCTTACCAAGCATAGAGAAGAACACATTAAAGTGTGGAAAAGGAAGCAAGAAGAACCAAAGAATAAAGAATGTGGACTTGCACATTATGCTCAAAATGAAGGGAACCAATGGTACATTGACAATGGATGTTCAAAACACATGACATGAGACCAGACCATGTTTCTTACCTAGAAGTAAGAAAAATGAGGCAATGTTACTTTTGGAGATAAGGCTTCTGCAAGGATAGTTGAAAAATGTACTTATAGTCTTGATAATGGAAAGACTAAGACATAGAATGTATTGTATGTCGAAGGTTTAAATCATAATATTTTAAGTGTCATCCAAATGTGTGACCAAGGTTACAATATCACATTTCATTCTAAAGGGTGTGAGATAAGGAAAGTAGGTTCAAGAAGATTAGTGGAAAATGCAAACAAAACCTCAAGAGATGTATACATATTTGTTAAAATAAAAGGAGAAAAATATTGTATGGGAGTGATATCTATATCATCTCATCAATAAAGGGAAGCATAAGATCAGGGGGAGCATCCCTTTTCCATTTATTTGAAAGGGAGAGAAGTTGCAGATAGAGGAAAAATTGCAGACGCAAGGAAAGTTGCAGAGAGGGGGAGTATCATAATCGACTAAGAGTTTCCATCAATGGAAAAGGGGGAGATTGTTGGAAATATTGTTTTCATTGATTTCAAAGACAGGGGGATCCTACAATATTCCCAATATAAATATCACAAGCCTATAGATGTCCAAGATAAAGATTGCAAGATGGAGATTGTTGAAAGTATTATATTTTTGGTCGGTTTGAATACTCTATATTTGAAGGTATTTTTAACCTTTATAACTAAATCAAATATGATCACAAGTTACATGGTTGGAAATATTATTCCGATACCTTTCCAACGATATATGGAAGTCCCTCTAACTCCCTTGGAATGAGGAGATATGATTTTTTTTGTGTGACAACCCAACCAGAAANCAGATAGAGGAAAAAGTGCAGACGCAAGGAAAGTTGCAGAGAGGGGGAGTATCATAATCGACTAAGAGTTTCCATCAATTGAAAAGGGGGAGATTGTTGGAAATATTGTTTTCATTGATTTCAAAGACAGGGGGATCCTACAAGATTCCCAATATAAATATCACAAGCCTATAGATGTCCAAGATAAAGATTGCAAGATGGAGATTGTTGAAAGTATTATATTTTTGGTCGGTTTGAATACTCTATATTTGAAGGTATTTTTACCCTTTATAACTAAATCAAATATGATCACAAGTTACATGGTTGGAAATATTATTCCGATACCTTTCCAACGATATATGGAAGTCCCTCTAACTCCCTTGGAATGAGGAGATATGATTTTTTTTGTGTGACAACCCAACCAGAAAATTGAGGTCGACTCAACTAGTCTTTTGGGGACAAAATTACTATAAATAAAGGATAGAATTTTGCATTTCTAGTGTAGCCAAGTAAGAGATCAAGTCTGAGGTGCACTAAAGTTGTTGGGGTGTCTTTCAGGTGTGCAAGAGAACTCTAAGGTATTCTCTTAAGGTCTGTCTTATTCTCAAGATATGCTATAAGGTTGTGATGCTTCCAGTTACATTGCTACGAGGTTGTGATGTTGCTGTGAGGTTGTGATGTTTATGTGAGGTTGTGATGTTGTTGTGAGTGGATATTATTGTCACTGGATGTTTCCATGAGTGGATGTTATTGTGAGTGAATGTTGTCCTTAGTGGATGTTGTCGTCAGTGGATGTTGGCATCGGTCATTACATTATGGGAATGATTCCATGAGGCTTTCTATGGTTGGAAGGATTGTATGTGGAATGAAGTATACATATGAAGTCAAAATTATTTTGTGTATGAAGATCGTGGATCGGTGCCTACACATATCTTATTGAGTTGGTGCTCAATTGAGGAGATTGGTGTCTCCAATAGGTTGGTGCCTACATCTTGCTGAGTTGGTGCTAAACTAAGGAGATTTGTTTCTCCATTAGGTTGGTTCCTACATCTTGTTGAGTTGATTCTTCTCTAAGGAGATTGGTGTCTCCAATAGATTGGTTCATACAATATTTGTAATAGTAGGTTGGTGCCTGCAATATTTGTAACAATAGGTTGGTGCCTACATACATTTATAAATATAAGTTTTTGTGGTTTTCTTGTGTAATGGTTTCCATGTTAAACTTTGTGCATCGTGATTTGATTTTATATGTGATTATTGTTTCTCATCTGATGATAGATTGATGAATGGTTAAATAAATTAAAAATTATCTTATATTGATTCACCCCACCTCTCAATATAAGCACAAGTTCAACAATTTCGAGTATCAACCATCATTACATCCTGTACATGAGGCCAATATAAGGGAACAATCATTGTATCATATATTTTACTAAATATGCATTCTCTCGCATTCTTTTTAATCTCACAAGTGTTCTCATCATGTTTCTCCTCACAAAAATTACACCAAATTTTTGAGAGTATTGCCTTAGGTTGAAAACTATGAGTTTGATTTCTCAAGCCAACATGGCTGGAGGTTTCTGTAGAAGTATAAGTCACCCATTTTCTCTTGAAAGAAATCATTTTGTTTCTCATATCCTGTACAATTTGTAACACAATTGACATATCAATTTGTTTTACATAGTCCTCAATATGAAGTCTTGTTCTTGTCAACTACTCCTTGAACTCTAAACAAGTTTGTAATGCAAATCCCAGAGTGTTATCATTATTTTCTTCTAACCTACAACGATAAGAAGATGGTAATACATTATAATAATGCATTGAAGTAGCTTTATTGTGTGGTCAAATGATTTTTGGAATCTGATTATATAATTTAGTGAAATGTAAGTTAAAAGAATTGATTGTTTCACCATTGTTGTAAACAAGATTATTGTAATATTTCAACAAATCCACTAGAATTTGAGGTTGTCCATAAATTGATTTAAACCAGTAAGATAATTTATCCCAAGTCGAAAAGACTTTAGGTGGAAATTCGAAGAAATAGGCGACAACCTTTCCTTCCAAAGAATTAACAAATAATCTCATGCATGTATCACTGCCATTTGCCCCAATGTTATGACATGCATTTGAAAACACAACTAAATAGTAATTAATATATATGGTTCCATTGCAAGAGAATTTGGGAAAATTATCTCTAAACTTTAGAAGAGGATTGGTAGTTAGAGATAGATCTAAAGGAGAGGATACATGCCATGGAGTAGGATTTGCATCCTCTTCAAATTGGAATAAACAATATTGCTTGATCACTTTCACAAGATTCGTGGTTGATTGAACATGATTAACATGACTATACATGCTTACGATCAAGGATGAGGAAGAAGCTTGTGATGAAGTAGGTCCACTAGTATTATCAGAACTACCGAAGAAGTCATTGTGACTTTCTTGGGAGAGAATGATATTGATAAACTTGTAACTCCAGTCTTAGAATCATATAGGGATCTTTGAAGCCTTGGTTGAATGTTTTCTAGGATTACCTTTCTTCTTCCATTCTCAAAGAAAGGTTCAAATTCATGGGGCTCAATTTTTGTTCGTCTTGATGAACAAGATTGGGTGGTCATAAGACAACCTTCTAACAAGGAGGTCGATTACAAGCCTACCATTGAATGGCTTATCTTTGTTCTTAGATTTCAATATCACGAGCGATAAATTCCCAAGAACATTCAAGCTCTTCATGGGTGAGGATAGTTTCTAAAACTAAATCAAAGAGACCTTAAATGATACTTCTTTGGTTAGGAAGACAAAACCTTATGTTTGGTTGTTGTAGGGTAAGAAAATTCATTAAACCAGAAAAATGAAAAAGAAACAAAAGAAAAGAACCATAGATTAAAAATAACTTCTCGCCAATATGGTTACCAAATAAATGTTAATGCGAGGAATGGAAAAATCCTCACTCAAGCATTTTTGAATCTCCTCAGGCTAGGTGAGATAGATGAGATAATAACCATGGGCTTATAGCATGTCAAAAATCTCAATCACACCTCAAGAAATGGATTCTTGGATTTGATGTTAATTTTAAGTATTAAAATTTTGTGTCTTTTATATGAAATAAAAAAAATAAATAGAAAATGTACTTGAAAAATGAATTAATGAAAACATGTGAATAAGCAAATGAAAGAAAGCATAAATCTGAAAATCAATATACAACAAGTCTCATAAATGAGAAGAAATCAACAAATAACTTTAGTTATCTCAAATTGAGTTACAACCGAATTTATCTTTTCAAACCCTAGCGAGGGTTTTCATCAGTGTTACACTTAGAAGTCTAAGATAAAGACAACTAGTGTCAAGAAGATGAAGACTAGAAAAAAAACTAAACTGGATCAGTCCAAGCTACAAGTTCATCATATTTTTGAACTCTGCAAAACTAGCATTAATTAGCATTGAAATGAATTCAAAACTTCCAACTAAAACCAAATAGACATTCAAGAAGAATGAATGATCTTGGAGCATGTCAACAATCAATGCTTCCTAGTTTTTTCTTCGCCATTTTTAGAATAACCTTGCTATCAATTAGATAAGTTAGCTCTAAAGAAACTCAAAATGGAATGAATAAACAAATAATAATCTCACTTGAGGCTAGAACGAACAAACCTTATCAAAAGTTTTATTTCTCTATATTCTCATGTCCTCTTTGTCTTGCTCTCCTTATTTTATATCTTCATAAAGCAGTTTGAGTAGTTCAACTACCTTTTGTTTAGAAAAGTTAAATAACTTTATTTAGGTGAAGACAACTTTATTTATAATAAGGGTAATAAATATTAAATAATAGGCAGGGTCCCAATAGGTTTTCTTTCCTTTATTTCCAACATTTCCCTTATAACTCCAAAATGATTAAAAACTATGAATATACTAGCATCATGAAATATATCAAATAAGTAACCCATTCAAACCATACCAAATCAACAAACACTTGTATCTCCCAAAAATATCAAAATGGCATGATATTTAAAATTCTCAAAATAATATCATATGTTTGTTGCCCATCCAAAATGTGCATCGAGTGTCTAAGTGGTAATATCATAATACAAATTAAAATAAATCAGGGTATTACTTTTTGAATAATTGCTCTCTTTCCTTTCTTCCTTTTGACACATATGGCCTCATATTGAGAAATTCCTCCTAATAAGACTTTTTCAGCTCTAGGTTTACTATTGCAGGTTGTATGTTACTGAAGGTGATATCTCTCTCTTATCACTGTCTACTTTGGCTAAAGGATGTTTGGAATGTATGGAGGAGGATTGAGATGTGTTTGAGCTAGGTGAGTTATAAGGTTTATTTCCTTTGTCAATTTGGGGCTCATTAAGAGGCACTTTGTAATTTTTAGTAGGTGATTGGGCCACAGAGGTAGAAGATGAAACATGTGGTATTGATTATAGAGGAGGAGTTGGAGGGAAAGGGTTATTATGCAAATGAGCTATACCAGAGGGAGGATTTATGGGATTATTGTGCCAACCATTATTGGCTGGATGCAAAGGGGGCTCAAGAAAATTTGCAATGTTAGGATGTGGTTGCAGGGGAGGATTAGGGGGAGCTTGAGGTTGTGGTAATGTTGGCTTCCCACCAAGGTTCATATAGCTTGTTTGTACCAACATGTTAATCTCTTCATAATCAACATCAAAGTGTATGGAAAACCTCATTCTCTTGTGTGTCCCCTATTGCCGAAATATATTTGGCAATCTTTCCCTTCTACCTCTATTTCCTATATTGCCACCTCTGTTACTCCCTTAACTAAAAAATCTCTTGTAATTGCCATCACCATTCCAATAGGTGAAAAAATTAATAAAGTAAAATACAAGACACAACATAGTAAACATCTATTACAATTTTGTTTAAAATGATTTAGCTATGGCTCTGAGAATGACACAATAATTCAAGCATGCAAGGGAGAAATGAGTAGGAATAATATAAATAGGGAAGAAAATACATAATTTGACAGACAACCTTCTCATTATTTTACTTTCAAAATCTGAACTATACACTTCTTCGTAAATTCTTTTCATATGAACAATCTATATCTTTTGAACATGGGAAATGTATGTAAATGAATAAATATATGACTGGGATATAATGATAAAGGGAGTCTAATTAGAAAAAAGTTACATGAAATGACACGAACGAATGAAAAATTTATGTTCAATGTTCATAGACAATCAATCAATGTGTTCCCAGATTATTCCTTTCACCCAAAACTACATTCCCAAACTACATAATAATTTGAGTTTACAACAATCAAATCAAAATGTCAAACTGCCCATATATCATTTTGAGACCAGAAAGTAAAATCAATGTCATATGCAGGTTGATCATAATGAATAAATCTTTGATGGATCCTCTTTAAAATATTCTCTTAAAAAATCTTTTAAACTACATAAATAGGGCAATAATTACTCAAAATTACAATGAAATATGATTGGGATAATAGGGGAATAATGCATGGAAAATGATAAAATTGAGAGGTTAAATGTCCAATTTTTGTAATCAAAATTAAATAAAACTTTCACTTGGCTATCATGCCTTTTTATCCCATTGCAAAAGATATATTTCTTCTTGATAATTGACAACTCAAATCCTATATAATAGTTGAATATCAAATGCCTCATGAATAGTAAGTTGACAACTGTCACACAATCTATCCAACATTACTTTCCTTAGCGGACCCAGTTCACATGACCATGGTCATTCAAGACTGTGGATTTTTTATTCGATGCAAAGGTTGATATGTGAATCAACATGTATCCATAATAGAATAAAGGGCCTAACATTATAGCCAAGAAGAGAAGTAAATCGACGCATGGCCTCATTCTTTCATAATGAACAAAGTAAGTGTCGAGCACAATATGTGCTTGGTTTTCATAATAAATCCAAAAATGAAATAACCATTACACTACCAGGTTAACCAATAGCTTGATTAGAGCTAGAAACTTAAAATTTGAGCGAGGAAAAGAACTCAGTTTGTAATGGGTATAGTCTCAGTCGAGACAGTATGGAGCCTTCAATCAATTCATTCATATGGACAAGGTTTGAACCGAGGAAGGAGAGGGTATTCCCATGGTTGGTCAGTAATAAACAAATAATCTATAAAATCACATTGAAACTCAACAAATATATCAATAATAGAAATGGGTTCGACCCATAACTCATTCTTCTTAAAAATTATTTATGGAATAATGAAAAATGAATGTATGAACTTGGGTGAAGTAACATATACAACAAAGTGTAAACATAATCATTTTTTGCAAGTGAAAACCCTTGAATGGCATTCAAATATTCAAACAATCATTCTTTCTTCATGAGTGAAAGAGAGGGAGAGAGATGACTTTCATACTCATTACCATCCAACTCAGAGCAATGACTACTTCATCTTCTAACCAAATCTTTGAAAAATATGTTTATAAACTGGTGAGTACATACCTTTTCCATAGATCATTTTCATACTAGCTATGGAGGCCGAGACGGTTGCAACAACGAATAGAAGGAGGTAAGTTTCCAAATCTGGGTTGTAGTTCTTCCTCCACAGACCAAAAAACCAAATGAAATGACAATAACCCTAGCCAACAAGAGGTGGTAAAACAAGGGCCTATGGACATTAATGCCCACGTCCTCTCACATTCAATGCATGGCCAACTAATTCTATTTATGTTGATATTCCAACCATTGACTACATCATATGCATATTCCAAAACGCAATAGGTTTCAATTCATATCAATTGCATATTAAATTTTATCTCAAAGCATATCATTTCAACCTTTAAATTTAGGCTTATGTACTATGATAACCTTTTCATGTAGCGCACATATGCCAAATCCCATGGATCTAAACTTATATCCATATCATTTGTATATTAACAAACTAAATGGTATGATAATAATCCTTATATCATATGTCATATGCATTTCTTAACCATTTCCCATTTATGGTTCAATATAATTCCAAACCAACACATATACATAAAGTTTGAAAAACTCAAAGATTTCATACCTTTCCATGTATTGCCTATAATGTTCACTTATTACATTGCTCACTTCGCGTGGAAAATTGCAGAAAACCAAAATCAAACTATATAACTCCTCAAGACAACTTAACATACCTTGAATGCCAAAGTATGAACAAAAAAGCCTTTAATTCACTTGGCACAGAATCTCATAGGAACATAAAGGACCATATTCTTTGCCAATGAATAGTTTCATGGATATCATGTTTAATATTTCCATAATGATGACAAGGTAACAAAGAATGTTTGCAACTTATTTGATATTTTGATCATAGTTTGATGCTTTCAAGAACTGCCATACATCACTCTTACTATCAATGCAAACAATTTTTTTTGCATGATCCACACATATGCATTCATAAAATACCATAAGAAATTTGGAATGACTAAACCATTGATCTTAGCACCATAAATGAAATGATGCCTCAACTAAAAATGATGATATGCCAATATGATGAGGGAAATATTATGCTAGGAAATAATCACTCCATGTTTTCTCCTAAGGGACCCCACCTATTAAAGATATTAATATTTAATAATATATAAGATTCACAATTCTTTGCAAGTTTTTATAGTAGGTGATGAATTATGAGTCAACACTTCTGATTCCGAGGAAGGATTATTAGGATGGTAAAGGGTGAGTTTTTTAATGGAGTTTCCATGGGATATTGTCATATCTCCTGACCTGCAATTGATATAGGCATATATCGTGGCCAACCAGGGTCTTCCTAATATTATTGGATACCCACCGAAGTTGGCCTTTCATTGAAAAATCATGAAATTTGTTGGATATTAACAATAATCAACAAAAACTATTACATCATCCATTATACCCTCTTGATTAATAGTAGATCTATTAGCCAGTTGAAGGATAGTAGGGATTGGTCGAAGGTTGGATAGTTGGAGTCTTTCTGTAGTATCCTTTGTCACCACGTTAATCGTGCTCCCTAGATCAATCAAAGTGTTGGGAATGAGGGTATTGTTGATATGGACGTTAACAACCAGACTCCCCAGGTCTACATATTTGTTCATGAATATTTTACCTAACATCAAGTCCGCTAGCTTTCCTATAACATGGATATTTGGGGGGTCTTTTTCCTTCCTTCCTAGTTTTCTTATACATAATTCTCGCACTACTTTGACATATATTGGGACATCCTTAATTGCTTGAAACACATGGATTTTTACACATACATTTTTCAGTTCCCATAAAATATCAAACTTAGGTTGTACCGAGGGTTTTATCTATATTGGTAATCATTATGGGTAAGGTGGAGTTGAGACAGGTTCAAAAGGCTTGTGTTGATCCATATTTTCCGTGGTGGATGGCTGCAAGGATGGGGAAGAGTCTTGTTTTTCAAGTTCATGATCCTCCTCCTCCTCATATTTTTCTTGAATGAAAGGTGAGATTTGGCTATTGACTACTTTCCCTAAGCATAATTGTATTATCACAATCCACAAAAGAAAAAAAAATAAGTCAGAAAGGGGGTAGTTCAACATTGTAGATGGGATGAGTTACTTTATTGTCTAGATTAGACACATATTTGACAAGAATTTGTTGTGGTTGACTGGACAATAATTGAAAATTGCTACTTATATTGAGTTGGAGAATTTGGATGAAGTGTAGAGTGTTGAGGTGGATTTCCAAAAGATGAATTTCCTCTACAACCCTGCTGCCAAGGCTGGTTCTGAGCTTGAGGGGTGCACTGCTTCGAGGGCATGGGTGTCTACCACTTCTG
>SNQJ01S0058021.1:32649-64666 GCA_010110895.2 Picea sitchensis | reverse complement strand
TATATTGATGTGGAATAACGTATTGAGAGTATTGAGATGGTTCTTCTACCATAACTGGTGGTTGTGTTGGCCATGGTCGTTTCTAAGCTACAAAATAGATTTTCCTAGTTTCTTCATTAGCCCCAAGTTGGTATATTACCTTGAGCTCAAGAAAGGAAGGAAAATCCTTTGTGGCATGATTTTGTTCAAAAATAGTGCATACCTCCACACTATTTAGAGGAAATTCCCACAATGGATACTTCTTTTAACATTTAGAGTAGAAGATGGGTAATGCTAAATCAACCTCCTTTTTTATTTTTCTTAGCATGAAGGATATCCAGCTGGGAGCTAAGTGAGATAAGAATGTCAGCTTTTAAATTATCCAACAAATTTCCTATCTCAACTTTGGTAAATTCCCCTCCACTAGATGACTTGGTGACCTTTGAAACTATGTCTCTAGGGCCTCTCATAGATATTGTAACGTTGCATGAATAATTCCTGCATAATTTACAAATTTCATCATATGTCAATTGGGAGATGTCTCCACCCCCTATGAGATTTAGTACATGTATGCAATGATCCCTAATTCCATGAAGGAGAATAATGCACAATGTTTTGGGGTCATATCATTATGTTTGGTCCTTTGTATATTATATTGCAACCTCTCAATATAATCTTCTATAATTTATTCATCCCTTTGTGTCATTTTGAAAATTTCCTCCCTAATATCCCTCACCTTACAATAATTATAGTATTTCGTCAAGGATTTATATCTCATTTCATCCCACGTTTTAATAAGGTTTCCCCCAAGCACCATGAACCAATGGAGTACCACTTCTTTTAGAGTGGATGGAAAAAACGTTAACTTTTGGGAACTAGAGGAGTAATCATAACTCCGACAAAGGACATCGAACTCAAAGAGGAAATTGTTTGGATACTCACTGGACAAGCCATGAAAATTGGGTAAGGTAGAAGGTGGAATATTTTCATTTGTAATTGGCCGTCAAATTCGTGGATAGGAAACTCGAACATGATTGGTTCTTTCAGTTTCATTGCTTCTACTTCTTCCTTCGTACCAAGAAACTTTGTTCCCCATAATGCTAACGATTTGTTTGATTCAATATAATGATGATGCTCTTAAATAGGATTCCTAATGTATCCTTTATTTTTAGGGTTAGGAGATTCAGAAATTGGAGAGCCTATACCTACATCAACTATAGAATCAACCCCAGAGGGACTATCTAGGATTTCAGATGCTATTTGCTCAATTGGATGTTTAGGATTGGTTCCAGAGAAACCTTGAGCATTGCCTCATCCTTCTAGTTTACCGACTAGGGTGTGAGTGTTGTGGGTGTCTCCTATTGCACCACGAGAATGACCATGAGGGTCTCTAGTTCCTCTAGTCATGCATCCTAAAATGACCTAATTGCATGACATATGGATGATGGTTGGAAAAGGGTCAGTTGACAATCCCCTAAAATAATTCCCCACCCTAGTGTTCTTATCCATATAACCAATATAAAACAAGTATCTTATATCATTTAGTTCCTCCTCAGAAATGGCACCAAAAATGTCAATGTTCTTATATATGTTCAATTAGATCAAGAGCACTTGTACATTTAATTCTATGACCATAGATGCCTATGTATTTTTTAGGCACTATGCATTGTTTTTGAAGAGCATGGGTACTTGTATTGATTGTATTTAGGATTTTATTGATTGTATTAAGGGTTTTCTATGATGTAGGTTAACTTGTAATCTAATAACAATCTCTAGTAGCACACTTGAAATCAATGAAGGCAAGCTTTACTATATTGTTTAATAACAAGAAAAATAACATGAAAGTAAAATGACGTAATTGACAAACTACTATAAAATAAATTAAATTGGTAACTCTAACTCTGAGTCTAGTCTATGGTTTCTTCATAGGATAAATACATAGGCATTCTTCTACATACAATCCCTTGCTCTAATAGGACAAGCTATCAGTCAAAACATCCATATAATTCCAATTAACAAAGAAACTAAATTGCTAATATTGTGCTCAAGAAACTATGTAACATAGATTAATTCTATGCTAGATATATACACATGCACATAAGGAAATGAATGGTAACATGGTACCTATAGAGCGGTCCCCTATTCTTGAGTGTCAATTGCCTTTAAAAAGATAAGAAAATGATGCTACAACACTCTTGAAATTTTGTCACAAACTCACTTTTTCATTAATGAAGAGATCAATGTTTTTACAACAGCTCTGTATATCAATACTCACTCACTCATATATTCATTCACCAATCAACTAGATATGGACACATTTTTCTCACAATATATAAAAGAGCGGCTCATGCCATTTTAAGAGCAAGGAAACAAACACACAACAATTTATAAAACTACTAACAAGTGTAATAAAATTGAGATGATAATTCTATCCCCTGTTCCTCATTATTTTGGTCGAGAAGATGGATTTGATTGGATTCTAATACTCGATCCATGTCATAGAGGGTTGATTTGGTTGTAATATATTCAAAACACAAGTTGGAAAATGCACCCATATTATTCACGTGACATTGGATGCCAAAACTAGCGCATAGAGGAGAAAATCCTTTGTAGAGATGCCACGACCAATGTCTGAGATCTTCGTGAAGTAGGTATGTGGTTATTCCTTGTCCAAAATTGGTTCAAAACATTACAAGAATCAGTTTAAGTATTAAATTATTCGTTGTCCCTTCCTTATCCTGATATTTGGATGCTACAATATTCCTCTTTAACCATGAGTGAGTTAGGAACTTTAAAGGAATCGATTTATTCTTCCTTCAAAAAAGATCCTGCACTCATTCATACTTTTAGCATATAATAAGGAATTCTAATTCATAACAAGGTGTTAACAATGAATCAAACATAGCCTAGGATCACAATTGTAAGCATGAAAGTAACTAAACAACAATCCAACATATCTCAGAGCCAATTACGAATAGATAACCATTTTGATAGCCAAGAGGTGTTTTAAGAGGGCCAAAGTAGACAAAAGGAAGGTTGCGAAGAGTTAAAAATATACCATATAGGAGACTCATCAAGATGCTAGGAAAAACCCATCAAGAATGATGCCTCAAATACAAGAAAAGGCATTTGAGAAGAATTTTGGTAAGCAAATGGTTCAGTTATATTCATATTTGTTACTTGTTTAGTTTTTTTTTTTCCCCATTTAATCTAATAAAAAATATATTTCCATTTGTGTTTCCCAAAGACCATCATTGTGGGCTTCCACAAGGTATGAAATGATACTTTGTCTAGTTCAATTGGTTGCTCTACTATGAACACCTATAAGCAACTAATTTGTTTGACACAATGCTTATTAGAAATAATGTCAAATAATGCTTATGGAAAATTTTAAATGGGAGGAATAACAAAGATAAAATTACAAAAGTTATTAGTGACATTGAGGAAGCCGAGGTGACACAACATTTGACTCATTCTTACGTTGATAGACAATCGACCAATCTTCCATGGTTATTAATAGAGAAAGAGAGTGATGCCGTAAAACAAGTTACACAAACGATTAAATTTTGCACTCATTTTGCTTTGAACATACATAATATATTAACAAAGAAAGATGATTTTAGTGGGGCAACAACCCATGATTAGCATAACTTTATTAAGGTTTGAGATTTTCTATTATTTATCATCTGATGATATATACATTATTTGTTAGCGGTAGATGTTTGTTTCTAATTAAAATTAAACAATAATGCTCCCTTTCTTGTTATAGTATGTTCTACCTCTAACTGTTCCAAGCAACTTTGAAAATAACATAAAGAAAGTTATATACGATCTCATAAAGTACACGAGGTAAGTAAAAACTTATTATTTAAATTTTACTTGTATAAATTGTTGAAACTTGATTTACTTTCTTTGTATATTTTTATGTTGACACATGTGTTTTCTTTGTACTTTTAGGTAGTTGTCATATAAATAAATCCATAAAGAAGATATAAAGTATTTGAAGATAGAAATTCCTTGTCTAATGTTTGAAATGAAAAAGTATCTACCTCCAATATTTTTCAATGCACAAGAACATTACCTCATACACTTGGTTGAAGAGATTGAAATATGTGGACCCATACACACAAGGTCAACGTGGGTGGTGGAGAGGCACTTGAAGGTATTGAAACCTTTTTTTAGACAATGATCATGTCTAGATGGTTCAATGGTTGAAGGATATATGCTATATCAATGCATGGTGTCTTTATTGGTTGTGGAGCCTGGTTATCTTCCTAATTCATATGCAGGTCAAAGAAACTGCAAGATACACAATTCATGCCCCCCTTCGGCCATGAGGGGGCCAAATTTTTGTATTTTTTGCAATTCAAATATTGTAATTTCGTAGTCAATTCGGACCGTTCATTATAAGGTCACAAATCTGACAGTAGAAGTTATGTTAGGGTTTTTTGCCTTAGAACACAACCCTCTTTATGAGGGAATTGTATTGTAGTTGTGTGTTATGACGAATATTATATTATGAGAGAGGAGTATGTGATAGAAAGATGAGGAAGTTATATCGGGTGTGATGTAGGTTGAATCCCTTCATTTTGTTGGATAATAAAAAGGAAGGAACTCACAATTTATCTGGTGGATGTAGCCCACACTGAGTGAACCACATATATCTGTGTCTTGATTGTATTGTGTATCTTTTGTGTTTTATTTCCGCATTTGTTTTATTTTATTACTCCTCGCTCCTGTTTTTCTAACAGTGTTTTAGTGAATATTTACCCATAGTAGTGGGTGATATTAATCTGCCTCTCCTTTGGGATGTCAATTCCACCAATAAATTTGAAGGGGAAGTGTTGTTGAGGAAAGGTATATAGAGAAAAGTGAAAGGTATTTTTGTTTTTTATAATTACTATCTTCGCACATATATTTTTAAGATTGATTGGTTCCTAAATATATTTTTCTTTCTTCATCTAGAAAGTGAAGAGTGGGATGCAGTGCATATAATCTCAATTAGATGAATGTATGGATAGAATGATGTAAATAAGTATACCATAGTTTATCATGGAGTGGGGTGTAGAGTTGATTAAAAGAGCCTATTTTGATAATTATACAAATTAGACACATAAGGAAATTGTGTTGGATACCTAATCCTCATGATTATGGTATTTTGTAAATATTATTTAGGAGAAATGTGAAGAGTTGTAGGTGTTAGGAAGAGTCATTTGAACCTCTTGGTAGATGAAACCAAATTTAACTTCCTCTTATATATATGCATGATGTGAGTTAATGGAAAATCATCCAAGTATGGAGTTACTCATTCTCTTCCCATACCTAGCCTGTCAGTGGTATTAGAGCAGGTTTATCTCCACACGAGGGATGGAGCAGATCCCAAGGAGAGAGAGGTGCAACCCTCTCATTTTGGTTTAAAATCTCCAATTTAATGTAATACGGTTTGTAAGGCTCAAGGAAGAAAGAGCCATTGTATTGTGTAAGGATAAGTGCTAGTTTTCTGAATGTTAGTTTTATGAATGAGTGTTAGTTTTCTGAATGTCTGTGTATATTTGTGAATGCTATCAGTGCTTGAACATTCCTCTTTGCATGAATAAATAGAAGTCCCTGTCTATGTAAATTTTTTGAGAGTTCTGGGATCCCAACGCTGTGCAAGGACTGCACACCAGAGTTACTCGAGAACTTTGGGAAGCCAGTGCAAGGAGTGCACAAGAACTCAATTTCAAGTTCAGGAGGAGTGTGCCAAGTTGGCACACCAGAACCAGTCAAGATCAGAAGGGATAGTGCAAGTTTTCACAGAGCGAGCACAAGGAGTGTGACTACACTCATATTAGTGTAAAATATCAAGGGAAGGCTAGTGCAAGGAGCGCATGAAGACAACACTTTGTTAAAGTGCTAGTAAAGCTCAGAGGGAAGAGCACAAAGTGATAGGAGGGCATTGAAGGAACACTTTAAAATTATTCATAAGCTCGGGAGGAAGAGTGTAGGTGATAAGAGGACACAAGGAGTTGTTTGAAGGAACAAAGGACCGACCCCTTTGAAGTTCAGAGAAATTCTAAGCTCAGGAGGGACAATAAGCTAGCGTAAGGAGTGCGCCAACACTTCGGTTGAAGTGTTTGAGAGCTCAGGACGGATAGCGATTCATGGCACAAGCATAGGCCAAGGATTCAGTCCTACAGAGAGATCACAGGCCAAGTCTTTGAGAACCTGAGAAAATTCCTTGTTGAGGGAAAGCAGATCCATGACGAAGGAGAAAGCTACAACAACATTCATATTAGACACAAGAATAGATATCAGCCATAGATCAAGTGGTGAAGTGAGAGCCATTAGATTGGGGGGCCCTTCGACGGTTTGACTATTCAACCCTTCGGGAAAAGTGCGAGTCATGGTGTTTGGAGCGAGAAGCCTCGAAGCTCCGAAGCCTAGAGTAAATGTCAACCATTGATCAGGGAGGAGAACGCACCATTGATCTTCGAGCCCTCAACGGTTCAGTGATTCGGCGATACGGGGGAGTTTGATTGTTGTGTTGTTTGGAGGAGGAACCCCTAAAGCTCAGAGTCCCGAAGTCTGGGGTATATCTAAACCGTAGATCTGCAAGGGAGGAGAGTACCCGCCAACCATTATATCTGGCCATAGAAAAGGATGGGATAAATGATCCATATGGATATCGGTGGCCACCCACCTTTTCCAACTGGCTCAAAACCGTTTTCTGACAATTTTGGCAATTTACTATTTTTAGCAGTTTTAACTTCCGGGGCCATTTTGAGGGCCTAAATGAAGGGTTTTGGGTATCGAGCTCCTTAATCATAGTTGAAGGAATTATTTATCCCCCAAAATTAATCTCCTTGATGATACATTTCCAACGGGCTATCACACTCCTAAAACAGAGATTGTATGCAAAAGTTACGACCCCGGGAAGTTGATGTACTAACTTACCCAAACAGGGCCCACATGATTTTTGGCGCTTCATCTCCTAGGGTTAGGTTTTTGGATGCCTAGGGTTTTTGGCATTCTTGCTTATTGTAAAAAGGCCTTCGGAGCCTCATTGTAACCTTCTTCTTGTGAATGTGCGCTGTCGTCACATCTCTTCTCAGAGATAAGCCGCCACCATTCCAACAAGCTTGTTTCCGCTGTAAAAAGGCTCTGTTCCCATTGTAACCTTCTTCTTGTGGATGCACTCTACCGTCACATCTCTTCCTAGAGGTTACCACCATTCCAACAAGTTTACTACCGTGATTTTACAGCTTCAAATTTTATTTGCTATTGAACAGAAATCCAGCCAGACAGATCTTTATCTTTGTGTTGCCACCCTGTTGGCTATATCTTTATCTATCTCTCCTCTCCTCTCCTCTCTCCACACTCGCAACTGACCGTGTACCGTGAGCGGGTTCCGCCTTTGTCAAGCCTGGATGCATGTCCCTAACGAGGGCTCCAGCACAAAGAGTTGGGTCTTGAGATTATTTCTCTTAAGGATGTAAGCCTCACACTTCCAAGTGATGTCCCATGGGCGGTGAGAAAAGAAAGATGATGGGATGTGGAGATTTTCTCAAACTCATGGATTGAGTAATCCCTTCATGTACGTAGAGGAACGTAGATGATGGATAGTTTCACGCAATCCTTCAGCGACTACCAAATAAGCTTATTACATCTTTGAACGGAGTTCGGCCTTCAAGGTGTTGTAAATAAACTTTATGGTTCATATTCTAGCGGTCATGAGTGTATATTTGTATAAGTGGTTTGAATCCCACTTAGAAGGGTATTTTCTGTCCATAAGTTTTCGAGTAGAGAAAATATTACTTTGGCGCTCCTCAAATCCGTTCCCATACAGCATTGGTGGGAAATCAGGAGAGCAAAAGGAAACAAAGGAAACTTCATTATTTACAGTCATAGCCACTGGGAATCTTCATGGATGCCATTAAGGAATAATACTACCCTCGTCGGCAACTTATGACACCAGATAATTAAAATGGACTACATCAAGGTAAAGAAAGACCAAGTACAAGCGATTTCACAAATATCTTCCATACCTTGTACTAATTAAGTTGGGCATCAAGATTCAGAGAGTATAAATGGTGTCATATCGCTGCTCGCATAGATACATCCAGACCAAAATGGAACTTCGATTCATCCCTACGTATTTCACCGATATATCATCAAGTTAAAACCATGGCTCTGGGGCCAAAGATATCGATAATTTGGCTTTAACCCCTTCTACAAAAATCCGTGATAATCTCCAACCCAATCGGGAAAAGGATGCAGCAGATGGACATTAGACAAACCAAAGCATAAGCCAAGGGCAAAGAAGGAGAATCTTGAAAGATAAAGATGATATAGGGAAGTAGCATCACAAGAGCTCATGGTATAATATTCTTTGACCGGCCACTAAAGTACGCCGGCGGGTTGAGTGAAAGCCTCTCAATCATGTGGATTCCGACCAGACAAACTGTGAAGGAATATGATCACGACACTGGAATCTAAAGGCCACTCTGGTTGCTACTACCTTCCAAGCTCCACTCGAGAACTGATGGAGTTTTCAAAAGAAGGAAAGAGCACCTCTTCCATTCATTGTGATGTGGGGTAAAGGCACCCCACAGACTTCATTTCATAGTGGTGAAAGTTTAAGAATCATCTCTCAGAGGTCGGGCTGCCGGGCCGGGTCTCCGCCAACAACGCCGCAGACCCACAACTCTACAACATTGGATGGCTCTCGCCAAGGAAGTGATCTCCACGCCAACAAATAGCGTCTCAAACCGTCAGACGTCATCAAGCCCTCTTCAAAGACGCAGGTATTGTGTGATGCCGGTTCTCCTCGGTTTGTGATGTTCTTGGGCCAACCTATTTATGGAAAAAATTACGCTATGCGGAGTCTAGGCCTCTTGGTGTTATTATTACTTTGAATGTAAGAAATTGTATAGGATACCCGCCAGGTAAACTTCAACGGCATATTTCCTTTGACCGCTAAGCAATGCGTATTACCACACTTCTCGATGAGGAAGTTTGTCTTCTTCATGATTCGCTTCAAGAATAGCCAAAGATCGTTTCCACATCCGGTCTCTATGAAATGACCTCCGCTACGAGAAGCAAAGCGATAAGGTCATGGACTTAATACTCGATATCTTCCTCACTTCCACAGGGTACTCTCCAGACCGCTAAAATAAGAATCTCTAACGATTTGACCCCCGGAGGTACCATTAATTTCCAATGGGCTAGTCTATCATCGCCCTCTGTTAGAGAATGATTATGATCAGCGATGATCCAAAGAACCACTCATTACAAAGCACACATCCACCGCAAATTACCACCTTTAAGGGAGCCTAATCGTACCGGTACGTAAGAAAGATGTCCTGGTGACTCAGATTGATTACCCGCCTTTGAATAAAATCAATCGTCGAAACCTAAGACCCATTCCTAATCGATGACCTCCTGATCTAACTCACGGGGCCAAATACTAAGATTGATCTCAAGTCCTGGCTACCACCAGTCCTATAGAACAAACTGCATGTATGGAAGATCAAACAAGGAAGGACTTTTTGAATGGCTGGTCATGCCCTTTGGCCTGTTCCACCGAGGATGATGGACGATATCCCGCGACCATTCACCAATACTTCAGTGGTGTATCCGGATGATATTCTAATTTACAACAACACTTGGGGTCAACATTCAGGCATTATTCGCCAGTTCTCGCGACACCACAAGATAAGCTATACACAACTAACCTCGAAAATGTCCTTCCAGATGGATGTGGTCCATTATCCGGCTACATCATTGATCAACATGTATGCGACATGTGGATCCAAACAAGATCCAAGTCATCCATGATCATCAACAACAACACCTTACACCGGAAATTTCCTGCATTTGGGACTTGCTAATTTCTACCGCAGGTTCATGGCTTGGTTTCTCCCATATTGAATGTGCCCTCAGCCAAATAAACAAGGTGGTGGTAAGGAACACTATGGGGTCATCCCAACAACAAGCCGCTCATTGATTCGAAGCGCCACAGCCAACCCAATACTTTCACCACCGCACTTGAAAATCCTTTGAGATCGGTGACGATGTTTTAATTATTATGTCATAGTAATTCATTCTCAGCATAACCAATTCCTGCGGGTCATATCATAGTGAGATAATGTCGATACCATCCGCACCCTACTTACCGCGAAATAAATGTACTCCATTGTGCAAGCATGCATCCAATGGAGGCATTATATCTTTGGAAGGAGACAATCATCCACACCGATCATAAGCCTTTGTAGTTCTTATAGACACAGGGGAAATTGTATAATGACTGCCAACAGAAGTGGTTGATGTACTTGTAGAAATTCCACCCCAACATCAAGTATAAACATGAAGCACCAATCACATTCACCGCGATTGGTTCAATCTACAACCTTCAATCGCGGGTGTTAGACTCCTGCCATGAGACAACCTGATGACCCTAACCCCATGAGACAAACCTGACTCGCCACCACCCACCAAACTTAAGTAAACGCAATTATCTATAATTCCATCTCGTGGATGTATTGTTGTACGCCCGGACCATAACTGTTCCATCATGAGTGATCTGTTTCCATCCGGGAAGCCCACTACACCTCCGGGTGGCCCGATATTCTCACAAAAGACAGCTGGCATGCTACAAAACATTACCATCGGTCAAACTCGCATTATCGATAAGTACACGTGGCCTACACCTTCCAAGCATTGCCAAACCCACTCAAGAAACAGGCCCTCAGACACCCCTTCCCACTCATGATGCCTAGTAATCCATCCCAATGGACTACATTGCCTGGCCTCCCATCCACCAAGCGGAAATGACCGGTGGTTTCGGTGGTTGCTGACGCCTACGCTGTTCAGTTCTAAGAGCATCAAGCAACAAAGGCCACTCCGCTAAGCTCTTTGAACAGAGTCCGTACATTTTGGAACCTACAAACCATTGTCTCAGATCGGGATGTTCGATTTAGCACACCGCACGCAGCCTCGTCACTAATCGACACCAAGCTCAATTTCAAAATCCATGGCCTTCCACCCCCTGACAGAATCGATGACCAAACCGAGGTTGTAAATCAAAATGATTGTGCATATCCTTCTCGTGCATGTATAATTAAACTCACCCTCGCACATGGGATGAGCCTTACCTATGTCCAACATAGCTACACCCAAGCCCGGTGGTAGCTCAATCCTAGCCACAACCCCTTTCAAGTGGGGATGTGATTCCAAACCATGGGTCCCATTGAAGTTGTACTTCCCTCCGGAGGTCACTTCATTGACCTTATCTCCTCGCTTCCAACTGATGTTGACAAACTACCCGTGGGTTCATTGAGTGGATCCAACAAATCCACCAATGTGTCTGTGGATAACCATGTAAGTCCAATGACAAGTACAAACAACAATTAAGGATCAACACCTAAAGCCGTGATAAGTTTCAAGTGGGTGACAAAGTCATTCACCTCAGCAACTTTACAAGACCCCATCGAAGTCACCCACCGGACCATACACTACTACCAAGGGGCCGGGGATGATCTCTTTGAGCTCAACATTCCTCCCCTTTCCTTGGCCTCGCACTCCAATGCCCACGGATCTCCTCTACTTTATTTCCACCATTATTGGACACCCCGGCAAAGGTAACTAAAACTCAATGAGCTCAACCCCGAACGTGATACAAATTTTACATCCAATGATCATATTCATGCTGCATGAAGGGTACTCGACAACAAAGGATCCAGCCTTATCAAGACAAAGTGTGGCAGCCTCGCACTCAAGGCAAGTGGGTTTCACCGGGCGAATTCAAATATAAATTTCCCCATCTATTGGGACTCAACGAGAATGTGGAGACCATTGATTCCTAAGGAGGGAGGATTGATCTAGGATGGGATATCTATGGCTACCGTGAACTGGATCAAAACAAGTTTCTAACAATTTTGGCAATTTACTATTTTAAAGTGCGCTTTAACTTCCTGTGGCCATTTTGAGGGCCTAAAATGAAGGTTTCCGTATTGAGTTCTACGGATTGATTCCCAAAATGAATCTCCTCAATCCATACCTTTCCAACGGGCTATCACACACCTAAAACAATATCGATGTGTTATGACCCCGTGGAAGTTGATGTACTAACTTACCCAAACGGGGCCCACATGACTTTTGGCGCTTCATCTCCTAGGGTTAGGTTTTTGGATGCCTAGGGTTTTTGGCATTCTTTCTTATTGTAAAAAGGCCTTTAGAGCCTCGTTGTAACCTTCTTCTTGCGAATGCGCACTTCCATCACATGTCTTCTCAGAGATAAGCCACCACCATTCCAACAAGCTTATTTCCGTTGCATTTTACAGTTTCAGCTTATTTCGTTATTGAATAGAAATCCGGTTTTGCTGTTTCTCTGTTTTTTTGTGTTAAGCACCTGTTAATAATCTGTATTCATTTCGTTCTGCTCATAAAATCCGGATCAATAAAACCCATAGTTTTCAGTCACATTACTTTATGATTGAGTTCGAATGGTAACCACTCTGGGAAATTGTTATGGTGTTGGGTGAGTGTTCAAGGAGCGTTGAAGTCGTGGAGCACCAGAGTACCTTTGAACTAAGCCTTGGGTTCTAGCCCCAGGTCATGTGTTTTAGAACTAGAAGTCACAGGTAGACTGTTGTAGATGTAAGCCTAATACCCATCAGAATATACATGATAAATTTTTTAAAGAGTGTGGCAAATGGATGTAAAACTCAGTTGAAGATGTCAATCACAAATCCTTCCATGAAATACACACCAACAAGCAAGGCTTTGAATATCTTGAAATCAAGGTTTAAGAGATATAAATGAGAGATGGAAGATTTAGCAAGAAAAGTGTAATATGTGTATCAGTTTACATCAGGTATTTACGGGACACATATGAAAGAAAACTCATTTGAATAAGAAATTCTTAATCTAAAGAGAAAAAACACTATGATCAATTTGCATACAATACCACAATAAATCATTTATTGCAATAAAGAAACAACAACATGATGAATCCTTCAACAAAGATTGATATCAAAGTGAGACATAAAAGAGATGATAGTAAGATAAAGACCAATTTCCACTATTAAAAGTTTCTTGGATATGGTCCATCCATCAGGAAAATCTGCTACAAATGAAAACTAAAGATAAGAGTTTTCTCTTCAACCATTTGAACCTCTTCTCCTATTGAAATGCCTCTTAAATAACCAAAATTATCAAAATAAAGACTTGCAATTCTTCCCTTAACTTCCTCATAGGATTCCATGCCTAAGGGAAGCGTGTCAACATCTGTACAACCAAAAAATAACACACTGCTATTTTGAGGAAGATGTTGGCAACGTATACAACAAGTCCTCAACAACTGATGATGTGTCTTTATGATTGCAACTCCTTGAGGCAGGTGGCCTTCCAAAGTGCAACTGATCCTCTAAGTGCTGGTATGAGCTCCCCTTGACACCTGAAAACCTCCCTTCCCTACAAAATATTAAAAAATCTGAGTTCTAAGCACCAAAACTAAGGCTTCATATTCTACAATGTTGTTTGTGGTTTCAAATTCCAATTTGAAGGAAAATGTTATGACTTCTTGAGAAGGATAAATGGACACAACTCCATCACCAACACTATCTTTGGAAGATGCACCATCAAAATACATTCTCTAGGTTTGAGCACCTTGTCTAGATGTATCACATGTTATTGGTGACCGATTTTTTTATTTCCAATGGTGACTAAGGAAAATCAGTAAGATTCAAAATGCTAGATCCTAAATCAGTATCAAATACATAGATGTGATGGTTTGTTGGATTTCCTTCATAACTAATGATGTATGCAAGTTGTGCTTCTCTATACAACCTTCCGTGTTCACCCCCAAAAACTGGTATGGTAGCATAAGAAAGATCCATTTGCAATGTCACTCCTAACCTTTTGATCCATGATCTAAACAACAACATCCTAAACTTGGGAGGAACATCTACAACTAGAATATCCATGACTATGCTCTTCATAGGTAGTTGCAAAAGAGTGACAACTAAATATTTAATAAATCCAAGACATTTTACTTTTCTTGAGTCAAAGCAATACAAATCATGATATTCTTTAGTAATTTCTAGACCCAATTCATCCATGACGACCTTAGGCATCAAGTTGTGGGATGCACCTGAGTCCATAAGGCAATTGTGCAAGATTTTATCATGTACATTCAAAGAAGTGTAAAAGGGAGGAGAGGAGTCATCTCTGTCTTCTACCAATGGTCCCAATATAATTGCAGGTTTCTCATCCCGCAAGTTAACTGAGTTTGTTGAGTGGGAAGAAGATTCAGGCTGCAACATTTTTGAAATAGATTTCTTGAAATCTTCATTTTTCATCAACTCTTGGAATGGGACATGAATTTTGATTTTCTGGATTACATTCTCAAAGTTAAAATAAGATTGGGACTTCAGAATTTCCTTTGTCTCTTGAACAAGAGCTTTAATAATGGGATGATTGTTTTGTTCTTCTGTTCCTTTATTTGGTGCAACCATTGTTTTGGGAGGGGTATCTAATTTTTTAGGCTGATTAGATGTACTTGGTTTTCCCTCCTTTTGTTTTGACCTCAAATTGTATTTGTTTTGATTTTCATTCACTTTTTCTCCTTTACTTAACTCATTAAGATGATTGCTCATTAAATACTCTTCATAAGTAGATTGGGTTAAATGAGGAGAAGTAGAAGGTGACTGGACATGTAAAGATGCAATATGTATAACATGTAGTCTTGGAAAAGGAGGAGTATAAGGTGGGGAAACTGCAGATTTAACAAAAGGTGGCTGGGGCTTGGATGAAGCTGGGGGAATTTCAAGAGAAATTGAGGTTGCTTCTTCTTTAGCTACTGAAAATTTAAAAGAATTGGGAGAAGGAGAACCTAAGAAAGGCAAATCTTCAAAACTTTCAAGTCTAAACCACTGTACAATTTTAGGGGATGCAAGAAAATCAAAATTTTCTAGATATTCTTCTTTCATCTCAGAAGAAAAAATTATATATTCTACAGGAAAATCTCTTAGTTTCGACTTTACAGGAGTTTCAACAATAGGTGAATGAGAAACATGAGAAACAACAATTGGTGTATGGAAACTAGAGTCAGGTAAGTCTCCAGAAGTACCTGAAAATTTAGAAGAGGAGGCTCCTTGCAAAGCTTTTCCCTTCTTTATTATTTGTTCTCGATTAGGTTCAGGTGCGGCCAGAGGTGACTGTGGATTAGAACTCATGTGCCTACCCTTGGGAGCCACAACTGAACTTTGAATTCACTAGGTGCACTATGCAGTGTTTATGTTTATTGATTTCTGTGCACCAACAAAATCAGTAGTGTTTTTGGCCTACAACCCAGAGAAATATCTTCAATCCGTTCCTCGACAACGATGCCAAAAATATTAGCACTAGAAGTCACACCTAGAATGTTGTAGATGTAAGCCTAATACCCATTAGAGTGTAAAGGATAATGTTTCAAAGAGTGTGGAAAATGGATGTAAAACTCAATTTAAGATGTCAATCACAGATCCTTCCATGAAATACACACTGGCAAGCAAGGCTTTGAATAACTTCAAATCAGGGTTTAAGAGATATAAATGAGAGAAGGAATATTAGTAAGAAAAGTGAAATATGTGTATCAATTTACATCATGTATTTTCGTGACACATATGAAAGAAAATTCATTTGAATACGAACTTCTTAATCCAAAGAGAAAAAACACTTTGATCAATTTGCATACAATACGACAATAAATCATTTACTGTAATAAAGAAACAACAACATGATGAATCCTTCAAAAGATACTGATATCAAAGTGAGACGGAAAAGAGATGATAGTAAGATAAAGACTGATTTCCACCATTAAAAGTTTCTTGGATATGGTCCATACATCAGGAAAACTCTGCTACAAATGAAAACTAAAGATAAGAGTTTTCTCTTCAACCATTCAAACCTCTTCTCCAATTACAATGCCTCTTAAATAACCAAAATTATCAAAAGAATTATTTACAATTTGTCCCTTAACTTCCTAAGAGGATTCCATGCCAAAGGGAAGCGTGGAAATAGGTGTACAACTAGAAAATAACACACTGCTATTTTGAAGGAATATGTTGGCAATGTATACAACAAGTCCTCAACAACCGACGTGTCTTTATGCTTGCAGCTCTTTCATAAAAGTGGCCTTCCAAAGTGCAACGATCCTTTGAGTGCTGGTACGAGCTTCCCTTGACACCTGGCAACTTCTCTTCATTCCAAAATCTTTAAAAATTTGAGTTCCCAGCACAACACTGCAAACTGTCCTAAAACAATCAGTTCACAGCGCCAATGAGTCCAAGCACTGCAAAATTTCCTGTAGAAGGCTGTTTTCTTTGCAAAAAGTTTCAAATCCTTAAAGCTTGTACCGATGGTAGTGTAATTCTTCAGATATGATACAAACTTATTACCTCCTGATATATCCTTGAACAAAACACAAAAAAATGTTAAGTTTAGTTCAAAAGTCAAAACCATCATTTAGTGTTGTAACTGCATGCAACATAAAACCTTGACAAAAATGATGCTGGTTTAGAAGATCATATTTTATTTATCTTTTTGTTCTGAAACTCCTTATGGTAGCCACCTTGGAAAACATATCTAAGTTCCTCTTGTCCACTTCTTCTCTGAAAGGTTGTAACTCTGCCTTTAATTTTCTGATTTCAACTTGGCAGGCTCTATTCTGCCTATATACATTCTTGAGTTGCTTGTGAAAGGGCACAAAACTTATAGCCATGAACCTTGCGTTATCAATTGTCTCCTCATACATATCCAACATCTCCTTTAGCTTTATTGTGGAACCCAAATCTTCCTTCTTCAGCTTGTCAATTTCATCTCTTACTTCCTTGAGCTGCCTCCTGAGCCTTTTGAAGGCACGGTTACTTTCATGATGAGGAGTGCTGATGTCAGTAACCTCTATGGGCTTCTTAGAAGACTAAGATTTTTATTTTTTTTAGCTGAAGTCTCTACTATATCGTCCTTCATGGGAACATGTTGTCTGGCTACTAATCTAGTAAAGGGTCTTCTAGGTTTGACTTTGTCTATAGCAACTGGTGGGGAAAAGAAAATATTTTTCTCTTTTAAGCTTCTCTATTTTCTTGAAGGAATATCCATGGGGGTAGGTTCTGCCATAGGTGAAACTTCTCTGTCAGGAGGTTTTTAGGGACCACCTTCTTCTGTTTCATTAGTAGCTTGGAAATATTTATCCCTCCTAGTCACCCTCTTCTTCTTGCTTGAATATGAATGCACAGTCCTCTCAACAAGAGTAGGAGTTTGTCTTTTGGACTGTGGTGTAGGAGGAATATCTAATTGAAAATGTGATGTAGTTAGGAAATTTTCCCAGCCAGTGCCAGTTTTCTTTAACTCTTCCATTACTAACATCTTGATTAGAACAGAGTGAAAAACACTTGTGTCTACCTACTTTGACTTAGCCTGGACTCTGTTTGACATATTGTCAATACTCCTGAAAAGATAGAATGGAAGGTTCATGGATTATTTTCCAATGAAGTGTAATAGTAATCTGATGTGGTATTGGTATACCATATTGAACCTTCCTTCACATGTGAAGTACCTTTGGATGACCTTGAGAATCTTATCAAAACATTCTAGCATGTGACTTTTGGGCACTCCTTTAGATAAGTTGTCTCCTTGATATTTGACCTTAAGGAATTCTTTGGAGAAAGAAGAGTTTAATGACATGGATTTAAACCACTTCTCACCACAATTATGTATCTCTGTAGCTACATAGATAGAATGCTCAGAGAATTCAAACTCCAACATCCCCACCTTAGTCTTTGTCCCATTAAAATTAAGTGCAAACACCTTGGCCACTTCAGGATGTCTTCTCTGTATCTTTTGGCAAAAAATGAGACAACCCACCCTTTGGAAAGCTTCCTTGAACGATGGTTTAGAGTTGATGAGTTGCATGTCATATGGTTCAGTTCTCACAATCTCTCCCCCCTTGTGAGTCTTTATGTTTTGTTGACTGTCCATACGTATTGTTTGAAAAACACTTTTTGTAACTTCTTATGACAGTTGTTGTATGAAATATAGAGTAAACATGGATTTTAGGGTTTGATAATAGAGCTAGTGTGCTTGGAGTTCACTTGTCTAAAATTTTGTACACAACAATGGTATGAAGTGGAGAAAATTTCAAATAGGAATGATAAAAGGCAAAACAAATGAGCCTTGAATAAAAGTGCAGACAAAAAAAGATTCAACTTTGTAAAAACAGAGGGTTTGCAGTGCTAGTATGTGTTCGTAGCGCTAACCTGCAACAAAATTTAGTTCGATTTTATGAAGGATTGAGCATACTTTTCATGTCTAAGAGGGAGCCTATAAAAACTGGTTAAAACCTGGGCCTTGGACCGATTTCAAAATGACAAGGGTTTTAACAATCCAAAGACAAAGGATTCGTAATGCCAATTCACAATGTGCAATTTGTGGTGCAGGGTTAAAACTGACAGTTCGCAACGCGAAAATATCTGTGGGAAAAATGACTTGTTTGAAAAAGGGAACTGTAGGAGGATCCTGAGATAACAACTTTAGCCAATGAGTAGGTTTTAGAGCTCCATAGCACTGGGTTTGAGAGTTAGCAACACATGAACATTTAACAATTCACAGTGCCAACAATACATAACAACTCAACTTCCTCAGTCAACCTTTAAGGAGAATGCAAATCGTCACAGGGTACCTGGTAATGTATGAATTTAGGCTGGTGTTTTGTGAACTTGAGCTGGACTTAGAGGGAGGCATCCAATCTTGAGAAATCTTCTTCAGCCAGTTCACAACATGTTGAGGAAAATATATGAAATAATCTTACTCAAGTATCTTCATATTCTTCTTGGCTAAATCAAAATAGATGGGAATCTCACCCTATGTTTATAGCCAACAAAAATAACATCCTAACTCACAAGTATTAATTACCAGTGCTTAGGCTAGTCTTTTATCAATAAAAATCTTGCTGGAAATTTACTTTTTATGTAATTTTATGAATATAACAGTTGCTGAAATAAATGTAAAGACAAAAGTAAAGACACCAAGATGATAATCAAGACAGATGAAACATAAAGCAATCCTTTATTTCATTCCAATTCACCAAAGAGTCATTCTTTTACAAAATTTCATGCAAAAAATTAGGACCAAAGTCAAACTTAGAAATCCCCGATGGAACATACAAAAGGACCTTCAACAGAAAATAAAAAACTGAACTCTAAAAGCTGGATCAACTTGCCACATATTGTTTACCGTTCGACTCTGCACAATAGCCTTTGTCAGTCATGAAAACTAATTCACAAACAAACAAGTCTACACAAACTATCAAAGATAGATCAACACCTCTGAAAAACAAGTGTCTGAATGATGTAATTCAACCTCGAATCTTGCTGTCCACAATAAGACCCTGCTATTATAAAAAGAATTAGGCTTGTGAGAAATTAAGGAATGAATGAAAACTGAACTATCTCAGCATAAACTCAAAGAGAAAACCTTAGTATGCTTCTCCTTCTATCCTCCATTGTTCCTCCTTTTCCTTTTGTCTTTAACAAATTAGAATTGGTTGAAGTAGTTGAACCAACTCATTAGTGAAGTTAATTAAAAGACTCAACCAACTTTTAGTTAAGGAGAAGAGTAATAATCATAATAAGGGCCTTTTAAATAAATAATAACTAGTAGGTGGGACCCCTCGTGACTCCATTTATCTCTTAACAATCATAACATAAATAATTAATTAATCAAAACACCTCCTTGTGAATCCCATCATCACATGCACATATTGACAATTTATCTCATTTATATTTGACGTTGTTTTAAAAAATGCATTACTCATATATATCAAAAAATAAAACATGCTGTCCAAAATCCTGAAGTCAACTGTCATTAACCATAGATAAAAAAAAAACAAAAAAACTCAAAAGCCATATTTCCCACTCTGAGATGCAATCTTTCCTTGATTGTTGCTGTCACCCTTCGATTTTCCTGAATTTGCCTTTGGCTGCGCTAAGCCTTTAGGCCTAATCTCACTGATCATGTGAGAACAATCATCCCTCAAATGCATCTAGGAAGACACAGATTTGTCATAGCCACTGGAGGGCGAGGAATGGGCAGCAATGGATTTTCCTTTGTCAGGGGAATAATGAGCCTCAATTTTCAATCTTTTGCTAGCATGAGAGGACTGCACTGGCGAGTGGTCAGGGGCAGCTTGGACAATTTGATTGTTAGGAGGAGGAGCAGACAAAGACAAATTGGGCCAAACACGATGTTGGGAGACTGCCAGGTGGACAATTTCCTGCCATCCGTCATTTTTGGGAACCTCGGGTTGCAATGAGACATGAGGGGGCACAGGAATACCCGGGGCTTGTCGAACTTGGAAGGGAGGCCTTTCAGGCCTAGTTTGTACCACTCCTTTCTCAATCCAATTGAAAAATAYGGCTTGAAACAACTTGCCTAACTCTTGTGAGTCAACATCAAAACGTATGGAGAACCTTGGCCTTCTTGGGCATTTGTTCCAATTACCTCTCCCTCTTTTTCCTCTGCCATGGCTACCTCGACTGAAAAAATTCATTCYTGCATGCATGATTGATTAGCAAATAGTCTTTTAAATAACCATACATGACAACTCTTTAAAAAATATGAAATAGATTTTGGCTCAGCAACGTATCCGACTCATGCAATCCAATCCATACTATTTGTTAAATTGTTTGTCAATGAGCAGGGGGTGAACAAAGGGTTCTGGGATATGCATGGGGATTGTATTGAGCGAAACATGATATAATGAGGGGGAAAAAGAACACGGTTATTGCTAAAAGATAACAACAATCAACTGTAATGCAAACCAAAGAAAACATTCACTGTAATCCAACCAATACAATGTAACTTCCAACTGCTTCAATACAAAATTCTCCTTCACTGTAATCAATTTTAGAACAGGGAGTGAAAAATGAATGTGGGAAGGCGATGGGGTTGTAATTAGTGAAAAGAGAAATAATGGTAGGGAAAGAGAGTGAATATTGTTCATAAAATTAATTAAGTGATCCATAAACCATTATGTAAAAGGAAACACCTCAACCAAATGACCAGTGAGACCCAAAAAAATTACTGTGTAAAGTTCAAACAATTCTGTGCATCAACTTGCTCACTGTAATAAAATATTTGACACAGTGCCATCAAACAAGACAGTTTGCATTCCACAACCCCTTGTAGAGGAGCTCTACTTTTCTCATCTATCCATTTAACATTTAAGCAATTTCCAAATGAATACACAGTCAAATACTTCGACTCTGCTGATCAACCACTGCCAATTATTTCAATCATCAAATGCAGACATAAAAATCGCGCTCGATTCTGTCTTTTAACTCATTTAATAATTAAATTGCAATGAGGTTATACTGTCACAACACCCGTTCCTATCACTATTAAAATACATGATATTCACTTAACATTCATAGTGGACAGTCAACATAGTGATCCATATTTATCTTGCAAAGATCCTAGATTGCTATTTAAACACGCAGATAGCAATCACGACTTTAATTCACGCTATGCTGTGAAATATACAACCATTCGACAAAACATAATTGCATTTATGTGACTGTACATGTCCAATTTTTCTTTGACTCTAAACATTCAAAATGCTGGGCTATCCATCTGACACAACGAGGCAACAACAACATGCCCGACCTCATAATACAAATAATCGAAATGCAGCAAAGCCATGTTTAAAACTCTGTGACTATCTCTGAGTGCACAACCCCAAAAAATATCCATAACATACACAGTGGGCAGCCATACCATAAACATCATGATGCAACATTCCCATTTGATAATTTTAAACAGACAGTCACAGTATCATTAAATCAACCTATCATGTCGAGTTATCAATCCACTACAAAGAGGCAACAATAGTATTGCTCGAATTAATCAAATTGCAACCAAATCATACTATGTAAAAAATTGTGCCCATTAGTGACGATGCAATCAAATAACCGTACATGCATAGTGAATGGAAATTCCATAAGCACCCCGATTTCAATAATCATTTGGCCATTAAAAACTCACAATTACAGTAATCATTGATTCATGCTTACAGGAACACCACTCATACCAATGCATCAAGCGCGAAGCATAATTGTGCATTGATCAATTAAGAACAATGCCGGGTTATCAATTTAATAAACACAAGGACAACGAATATGTATTTGATTTAACAACTCATTCCAATTAACCATGCTGAGCTCATCCACCCAATAATAACAATTGCAGTGACTAGATGCCAAAACCAACACCACTATCATACAATCAACTTTGGTCGAGTTGGTAATCAACTCTGTCGACAATACATACCAATCTATAACAACCAATAGCAAACCCAATAGGCCACAACGGTCTTCTCTATCAACCCTTAGACTCGAGGAGTTAAGGGCTTGCCCTGTGGCCAACACAGGGAGACTAAAGTCGACTCTTCTCAATGGTGAAAACCTCCGAGACCAACGGTGCATAGACAAAGAAAACCACAATTTATTTCACAGACAGGGTGACAAATCCTGCGATAGGAGAGGCTATGAACATAGGAGAAAAGATCTAATTTGGCATGGTAATGATATTTAACACACGTAGGGTATAACCCTCATGGCTCTCCAGTCAACCAACTACAACGTCGAGGTGCAAACAGGGTCGAGAAGAAACAATATAACCCACTGCGTGACCATTAATAGTGACAATAACCCAATGCCCAATTGAACAAAACGTAGTGTATCAAAGCGCTTCCAACCATTAAACCCCATAAAAGCCAAAGACTGGGTATGATGATATGAATGCGTGAAGAGAACCAACCACTCAAGACCAAACAAAACCCTCCAACTAAACCAGCAAGGATGACAGAGAGCCTTTATGGCTGCTAACACCCAGGATGACCAGTAACACTGTGACTTCAACATTATTGCATAGAAACCATCAACGCTTCATTCCAAATTCACAAGTTTACACAGTTGCAATACTTAAGGAAAACACAACCCATACATTCGAGCCAATATCTATTTCATAAACAAATCATACTCATGGATGGCCAAAAAAAGACATACCTATAATCCAAGCACCTTAAACACGAGCTGGCCGAGCGGTTCCTCCCTGCTTGAAAATCAGAGCATAACCACAACAACAAAGTTGAACAATAACCTGACTAGGGTGGCGGCCAGTGGAAGGAGTAAGGGTGATGTGCAGTAAATGCACGTCGCCTCCACCCTCAGTCAATTAATTCATTAGTACATGCCAACAAGCTTCCATTAACCCAATTAATTAAACCATGTATCAAAACCATCAACCATTAATACCAATAGCCCGACCCATATCAACTTATGCCATAACATAATCCCAATGCATATCAACTATATAACTCAATAAATTGCATAGCTTTTAACTTAGTAGCTAGGATAACAACAATCCATTAAAAATCGATGCATGTAGTGTAGTGTATAGCATGGTTTAGTTCCTTCCCTTTTCTCTTATATTGCTTTTGCCTTTTTCCAATTGCTTGTATATGTTATTGCTAACATGTTTATTGTGCATGTCTCCTAGTAATAGATCCCAATAATAGATAACAATGACAACACGGATAAAATAGGCCATTGTAAAATAAAACTTGAGCCTAGAGCAACAGAAAAACACATAACATGCCTTATCCATCGCAAATAAACCAAGATTATATCACCATGTAAGCAATGTCGAACAATATCACAACATCAAAAAAGAACCAGACTTGATCTCCAATCTACAAGGGGGTCCCACCTACTAGTGTTATTTAGCTTTTATAATAATAGGCTTTAGCAACACTTTGCGGGCAAAACTTCGTTGTGATTTTAATCGTCAACACAACGCTAGTTTTCAGTGCCAATATGCAACATTAATTTTCAAATTCCAGTAGCAGGCTTCAAGGAAACTGTTAGAGTTTTTCCCTTGACATAATATTTGAAAATCATATTGAATGAAAGTGCGAAAGACAATCAAATCTCCCCTGACATGTTTCCAAATTGCAATGATGAAAGATAAGTGCATGAGGTACTTCTTAGTACGTTGTGAACTTTTAGGTGAGTTGGCAACAAATAGATCTGATCTCTGAATTGACCTCTAAATGGTTGGAAAGTGACATAATGGAAACTTGTGTACACCTTTGAGACAAGACATATCCTGATGATGATGTTTTAGACCAAGAGTGTGACCCATGTTGACCCTTATTCTTATGATGATGAATAATCCCATGACACTAAGGCTCTAAAATGAGACTTAAAAAATACTATGCTTATAGAAAAACCAAAAAATTGAGTTATGACATGAAATATAACCCAAAGGCTAAGACTTAAAGACCCTATGACTCAAAACAAGACAAAACCAAAGTGTTTTGACCCCTACACATCCTATGTGCTAACATCTAGCTCCACAGGGGATGGAGACCTCCCCGTGAGGCTCCAAGAATATGTAGTTCCAGTGCCTTATCCATTGGGCTAGGAGTCATTATTAAAAGAAAACAAAACCAAATAAAGACTGGTATTTACAATGAAATGAATCCACTCATGGCTTTTAGAAAAAAGTATCTCTTTAGAAAATTCCCATTGACTGGGCCACCAGGAAATTCAACATCTTCCAAATTCTGCAACTTAAAAGTATTAGTTTGCAAAACTTAAAAAAAATTAAAAGGACCGACCCAAAGGGCTTCAAATTTACCATGTTTTCCCTTATCTTTCCTTTGTGCATCCCATTTGAGTACCAGGTCTCCAAGCTGGAAATATTCCTTCTTCACCTTCTTGTCAAAAGCTTCTTTGATTTTTTGTTGATGGCTTTGTACTTTATCAAAAAGTTTTTCCCTGATTTGTTGTACTTCCACAAGTTGATGCATCCTCCTGATCATGTCATCTGATTCCCCTTCTTGATCTTGAAAAAACTTTTCCACAGGTAAAGCTATCTGAGAAGTAAAAACAACTTGAGTTCCATAGACCAACTGAAATGGAGTGGTGCCAATTGACCTCTTGGTGGTTACTTTGACTGCCCATAGGGAAAAATTTAGCTTTGAATCCCATGACTTCTTTTTATCCTCCAACATATTTTTGATGATCTTCACTAAGATTTTGTTGGAGTATTCTGCTAAGCCATTACCTTGAGGGTAATATGGAGTAGAGTGGATAAGACGAATCCCAAATTTTTAAGGCTGCAACATTATTAGTAAAATTTTTGTTAGGACAACCAAACCTTGATAAAATGTCTTCCAGGAAGCTAATAACTACTTTGTGTGTTGCATTTCTAGTGGGAATGGATTCTATCCACTTGGTGAAGTAATAAGTAGCAGTCAGAATCCAACGATGCTGACCACTTGAGGCTGGATGAATTTCTCCAATGAAGTCTAATCCCCACTGCTGTAAAGGGATATTTACCACTATTGGCTTCAGAGGCAAAGATTTGAGTTGTTGTTTGCTTGAGAATTTCTGGCATTTGTCACAAGTCCCAATCTTTGCCCATACATCAATGAATAATCTAGGCCATAAGTACCCAACTCTAAGTATCTTGTATGCTGTAGTCCTAAAAAAATGATGACCTCCACATAAACTCTCATGAAAATTAGTTATAGTTTGTTTTGCCTCTTATGGATCCAAACATCTTAAAAGAACCCCTACAAGATCTTTCCAATACAAAATATGATCAATAATGCAATACATGAATGCTTTAAGCTTCAAATCCCTCACTTTGGTCTTCTCAAGTCTAGTAGGAGGCTGCAAATTTTGCAAGAAATAGATGAGGTCCTTGTACCAATTGCATTCTATCAATTTTGAGCTGATTTGCAAGCTGTTGTTAGGAGTATCAATTTTATGATTTATAGAATTAACATTCATGAAATTAACTCCCAATGCTTTACAATTTGATTTAGTTAATGATCTAGCTAAACCTTGACCTTTCACCAACTTGGTGGGTTTCATCTCAAGAGAAAACTCCAAAATATTATAAATCCACTTACTTCTTTTCCCATCTATATCAGGTTGACTCAAAATTTCTTTTACAGAGCTTGAAGGAACCAAAGCATAAGCTTGTTTCTCCATGATGTCATATATGACTTTAACATCTCTCAAAGACCTATTGAAAAAAGAAATAGGCTGCTCCATTCCATCTGAATTATTCTGAAGAAGGACAACAACTAATGTATCATTTGAGGCAAAAGAAAAAAGAAAAAATTCCTTTGAGTAGTCAGGACTGATTAGAATAGGAGCATGAGACAGTGCTTGTTTTATTTTCTCAAAAGAACTCCTAGCTTCTGGTGTCCATTTTACTTCATTCCCTTTTCTCAACATGGTTGTGATAAATTTGACCAACTCAACAAAGTTAGATATAAATCTCCTCAAGAAGTTTATCTTACCTAAGAAGGACTGAATTTATTTCTTGGACCTTGGGAGAGACAAAATTTTGATAGCCTCTACTCTATTTGGGTCGATTTTTACTCCTTCAGCAGAGACAATATGTCCTAGCATCTTACCTTCTTTCATGGAAAAAAGAGACTTCTTGGGATTAAGTGACAACCCATATTTTCTGCACTTCAGGAACACCTTCTCTAAATGCTAGTAATGCTCTTGATCAGATTTGGAAAAAACTGTGATATCATCTATGTAGATAACCACAAACTTGTCTTTCTCTCCAATAAATACAATGTCCATTGCATGTTGGAAAGTTTCCCATGCATTAATGAGACCAAAATGCATCTTCGCATACATGAATGTACCCCAAGGAGTGGTAACTGTTTTTTTCCCCATGTCCTCTGGTAATACAAAAATCTGATAGTAGCTCGAAAAATCATCAATCATTGACATCCTAACTGATCTTGTCACCCTTTGCAAGATATGCTCCATTTTTGGTAAGGGGTAATTGTCTTTTTTGGAACACCTATTTAAGTTTCCGAAGTCAACACAAATCCTGATCCCACCATTCTTTTTTGTGACAAGGACCAAATTAGCTATCCAATTAGAATACCTCAGAGGTATAATGATCTGGGCATCAAACAATTTTTTGACCTCTTTCTCCATAATGGGAAATAACATAGGGTTGATCTGCCTTAGTATTTGTCTAAAAGGTTTGGTATCATACTTCAAAGGTATTCTATGCTCAATGATTCTAGTATCATAAGTTTCCAAGTCCTCATACTTCCATGCAAAAACATCAACAAATTCTTTCAACAGTTTGATATATTCAACCCTTTGATTTTCTGACAAACTCTAGACAGTTTGACATATTTAGGTTCCTCTTCAGTGCCTAGATTACACTATCATACTAACATTTTCACTTGACCCACTCACCTTCACAACCACATCATTGTTATCAAACAATATATCTAAGGGAACCAACCCTTTAGGAATACGATTTCTGGGCAACTGAACAATTTTCTAATCTGCAATCTTATTCAAAAATTTATCAGCATGCATATTTTTATCATCATCTGGATCTTGATCAATATGAAGAGCAGAAAATTCATCTACTATTTCTAAAAACCTCTTTAGTTCTTGATCATCTTCAAAAAACTTCCAATGCTTGACATTATCAATTATAGAAGGTCTATATTTTACCTCAACATCATACTTAGGTCTAGGAGGTAGTGGGATTTTAAAATTACTCGCAGAAACAACTAAGGAATCAACCAATGTATTATTCTCTCTGGGAACAAAAGATATGTTGAAAGCCAAGAAGAAGTTTTCAATAAGGTCCATACCTCATTCTTATAAGGTCTCATTCTTGGATGCCTTGCTTGATATATATTTCTGATTTGATGTACAATCAACTCCACATCCCCAAAAACCGATAATTCTTCAATTTTCATGTCCTTTGCAGCTCTAAGCCCCAAAACTAAGGCTTCATATTCTGCAATGTTGTTTGTGGTTTCAAATTCCAATTTGAAGGACAAGGTTATGACCTTATGATAAGGAGAACTGAACACAAATCCAACACCATCACTATATTTGGAAGATGCACCATCAATATACATTATCTAGGTTTAAACACCTTGTCTAGATTGCTCACACGTTGTTGGCGACTGATTTTTTATTTCCAATGATGTCTGAGTAAAATAAGTAATATGAAAAATGCTAGATCCTAAATCGGTATCAACCCCATAGATGAGATGGTTTGTTGGATATCCTTCATCACTAATGATGTATACAAGCTGTATGGTAGCATAATAAATATCCATTTGTGATGTCCCTCCTAACCTTTTGATTCATGATCTAGACATCAACATCCCAAACTTGGGAGGAACATCTGCAACTACTATATCCATGACCATGCTCTCCATAGGTAGTTGAAAAAGAGTGACAACCAAATATTTGATAACTCGAAGACATTTTACTTTTCTTGAGTCAAAGGAATACAAATCATGACATGCTTTAGTAATTTCTAGACCCAATTAATCTATGACAACCTTAGGAATCAAGTTGTGGGATGCATCTGAGTCCATAAAGAAATTGTGCAAGATTTTGTCATGTACATTCAAAGAAGTGTAAAAGGGAGGAGGGGATTCATCTTTGTCTTCTACCAATGGTCCCAATATAATAATTGCAGGTTTCTCATCCTGCAAGTTAATTGATTCTACTGAGTGGGAAGAAGATTCAAGCTGCAACATTTTTGAAATAGATTTCTTGAAATCTTCATTTTTCATCAACTCTAGGAATGGGACATGAATTTTGATTTTCTGGATTTCATTCTCAAAGTTAAAATAGGATTGGGACTTCAGAATTTCGTTTGTCTCTTGAACAAGAGATTTAATAATGGGTCGATTGTTCTATTCTTCTGTTCCTTTATTTGGTGCAACCACTATTTTGGGAGGGAAATCTGATTTTTTAGGGTGATTAGATGTAATTGGTTTTCCCTCCTTTTGTTTTTACCTCAAATTGTATTTGTTTTTAGTTTCATTCACTTTTTCTCATTTACTTAACTCATTTAGCTGATTTCTCATTAAAGACTCTTCATAAGCAGATTGGGTTAAATGAGGGGAAGCAACTGTGTCCCCTAGACAATGAATTTCTTGATCTGCTTCTTCATTATTTCCTTCTTCATCATCAACCAAATTTTTCTGTAGAGGAGTTTGAACCTTCTGATTCTCTCTATTTCTTTGATCTCTCTGTAGAATTTGAGGTGTTCTGTTTTGTCTTCTGAAATTATTTCTATTTCCAAAATCTTGAGTGTTTCTATTTGTTTTTCTCCCTTCAAGTTTTAATTTTTCCATTTCTACAGAAAGTGAATTAACCAACTTAGTCAATTCATCAACTTGGGGATTAATTCCTGAAGCATTTGAAGATGAGGCTTCTTCTTTTTGTTTTCTTCTATCCCTATCAGATTTTCCCCTCAACTTATCTGTTGTCAATATGTTTGATTCAAACTCTAGAGAAACATCTTGCATATGGGCTAATGTTGTAATTTTTCTCTCTCTCAACAAAAGACATAATTCTGGGTCAAAGGCACTTGCATATGTTATTTTAGTAGGTTTAATCTTAGTAGGATTTTTTTTATACATCTTGTTAAATCTCTTTGAAAAATATGACATTGATTCACCCTCTTTCCTTTTAAGAGCCCCAAATTCTGTGATGTAATATAATAAGTCTTTTTTGTCACCCCAATGTCTTAAAAAGGCATCATCTAGGGATTCAATTCCAACAATTTATCAAGGAGCTAGACTTCTAAACCACTTTCTGGCTTCTCCATCTAGACTTTGCACAAAAACCCTCATCCAGACATCTTCATTTTCAATATTCAAATTATCTGCATAACTGTAAAATGAAACAAGGTGTTCTTCTGTAGTGATATATTCCTCTCCTGTGAAATTAGCCCTATACTTAAGGTAATATCCTATTGGAAGAGCACTCATGGGTTGAGGAAGCACTAATGGTGCATACCTAGCAGCCACAATGTAATCCATTCTGTTATGAGGAGGATTAACCCCTGCCATTTAATTTGGAAAAGGAGGACTCTGACTTTTAGGATAAGTAGAAGGTGACTTGATAGGTAAAGATGCAATCTGTATAACAGGTAGTCTTGGAAAAGGAGGAGTATAAGGTGGAGTAAATTCAGATTTAACAGAAGGTGGCTGGGGCTTGGATGGAGTTGGGGGAATTTCAACAGAAACTAAGGTTCCTTCTTTTTTAGCTACAAAAAATTTAAAAGAATGGGGAGAAAGAGAACCTAAGAGAGGAAAATATTCCAAACTTTCAAGTCTAGAACACTTTTCAATTTCAGGGGATGTAAGAAAATCAAAATTTTCCATATTTTCTTCTTTCAGCTCAAGAGAAAAATTTGTATATTCTATAGGAAAATCTCCTGGTTCTGACTTTACAGGATTTTCAACAATAGGTGACTAAGAAACATGAGAAACAACAATTGGTGTATGGAAAGAAGAGTCAGGTAAATCTCCATAAGTACCTAAAAATTTAGAAGAGGAGGCTCCTTGAAAATGTTTTTCCTTCTTTATGATTTTTTCTGGATCAGGTTCAGGTGCAACCATAGGTGATTGTGGATTAGACCTCATGTGCCTACCTTTGGGAGCCACAATTTAACTTTGTAGTCGCCAAGAGCACTATGCAGTATTTTTGTTTACTGATTTTTGTGCACCAAAAAAATCATTAGTGTCTTTGTCCTTCAACCCAGGGAAATATCTTCAATCAGTTCCCGGACAATGACGCCAAAAATGTTAGCACTAGAAGTCACACCTAGAATATTGTAGATGTAAGCCTAATACCCATAAAAATGTAAATACAATGTTTAAAGAGTGTGGAAAATAGATGTAAAACCCCGTTTAAGATGTCAATCACAAATCCTTCCATGAAATACACACCAACAAGCAAGGCTTTGAATAGATTCAAATCATGGTTTAAGAGATATAAATGAGATATTGAAGGCTTAGCAAGAAAAGTTTAATATGTATATCAATTTACATCAGGTATTTCTGGGACACATATGAAATAAAATTCATTTGAATAAGAACTTCTTAATCCAAAGAGAAAAAAACATTCTGATCAATTTGCATACAATACCAGAATAAATCATTTACTCTAATAAAGAAACAACAACATGATGAATCCATCAACAAAGACTGATATGAAAGTGAGACAAAAAAGAGATGATAGTAAGAGAAAGACTGATTTCCACCATTAAAAGTTTCTTGGATATGGTCCATACATTAGGAAAACTCTGCTACAAATGAAAACTAGAGATGAGATTTTCTCTTCAACCATTCAAATATCTTCTCCAATCACAATGCCTATTAAATAACCATAATTATCAAAAGAAATATTTACAATTCATCCCTTAACTTCCTCATAGGATTCCATGCCTAAGGGAAGCGTGGAAACATGTGCACAACCAGAAAATAACACACTACTATTTTGAAGGAAGATGTTGGCAACATATACAACAAGTCCTCAACAACTGATGATGTATTTTTATGCTTGCAAATCCTTGAGGCAGGTGGAATTCCAAAGTGAAATTGATCCTCTGAGTGCTGGTATGAGCTCCCCTTGACAGATGGAAACCTCCCTTCCCTCTAAAATCTTCAAAAAACCAAGTTCACAACGCAACACTGCAAACTATCCTAAAACAACCAGTTCACAACGCCAATGAGTCTAGGCATTGCAAACTTTCCTGTAGCAGCTTGTTTTCTTTGCAGAAAGTTTCAAATCCTTAAAAAATGTACCAAGAGTAGTGTAATTCTTCCATATATTCTACAAACTTATTACCTCCTGAT
Source organism: Picea sitchensis (assembly GCA_010110895.2). NCBI lineage: Eukaryota > Viridiplantae > Streptophyta > Pinopsida > Pinales > Pinaceae > Picea > Picea sitchensis. Next base: position 32,928 of record SNQJ01S0058021.1, on the reverse strand, counting down.
ATATCCTTGAACAAAACACAAAAAGATGTTAAGTTTAGCTCAAAATTCAAAACCATCATTTAGTGTTGTAACTGCATGCAATGTTAAGAACCAAACATCAATATAGCATAGAAAAACCTCAAGAAAAGTACTCAATGCCTTGAAAAAGAGATAATATCAGATAATAATCCTCTTCGAGGGGGCAACCTCCTTTTACCCCACTTAAATGTTCAAGTACAAGATGATTCAAAATGAAAATGTCTCCTTGGTATATATAGGAGACTAGGAGGTTTTAATGGC
>SNQJ01S0058021.1:10852-29736 GCA_010110895.2 Picea sitchensis | reverse complement strand
AAATAAAATAACATTACTAATCTAAATTACAACTAATGGCCTAAAGCTGACATAAATAAAATAACATTACTAATCTAATATGCCCCAATTAAGTGGTAATGAGCCAATACTAGGGCTTAACATGCAACATAAAACCTTGACAAAAATGATGTTGGTTTAGAATATCATCTTGTATTTATATTTTTGTTTTGGCACTCCTTCTGGTAGCCACCTTGGCCAACATATCTAAGTTCCTCTTTGCCAGTTCTTCTCTAAAAGGTTGTAACTCTGCCTTTAATTTTTTGATTTCATCTTGGCAGGCTCTATTCTGCCTATATACATTCTTGAGTTGCATGTGAAGGGGAAAAAACCTCTTAGCCATGAACCTTGCCTTATCAATTATCTCCTCATACATATCAAACATCTCCTTTAACTTTATCCTGGAACCCAAATCTTCCTTCTTCAACTTGTCAATTTCAACTCTTGCTTCCTTGAGCTGCCTCCTGAGCCTTTTGAAGGTAGAGTTACTTTCATGATGAGAAGTGCTGATGTCAATAACCTCTAAGGGATGCTTAGAAGACTGATATTTGTCTTTTTGTTTAGCTGAAGTATTCGTTGTATCATTTTTCATGGGAACATGCTATCTAGTTGCTGATCTAGTAAAGGGTCTTCTAGGTTTGACTTTGTCTGCAACAACTGGTGGGGAAAAGACAAGTTTTTTTCCTTTTAAGCTTCTTGATTTGCTTGAAGGAATCTCCATGGGGGTAGGTTCTGCCACAGGTGAAACTTATCTGTCATGAGGTTGTGAAGGACCACCTTCTTTTGCTTCATTAGTAGCCTAGAAAGATTTATTAGTTCTAGTCACCCTCTTCTTCTTACTTGAATTTGAATGCACAGTCCTCTCAACATGAGTAGGAGTTTGTCTTTTGGACCGTGGTGTAGGAGTAATATCTAACTGAAAATGTGATGTATTTAGGAAATTTTCCAAGTCAGTGTTAGTTTTCTTTAAATATTCCATTACTAACATCTTGATTAGACAAGAGTGAAAAACACTGGTGTCTACCTGCTTTGACTTATCCTTGACTCTGTCTGACATCTTGCCAATACTCATGAAAAGATAGAATGGAAGGTTCATGGATTATTTTCCAGTGAAGTGTAATAGTAATCTGATGTGGTATTGGTATACAATATTGAACCTTCCTTCACATGTGAAGTACCTTTGGATGACCTTGAGCATCTTGTCAAAACATTCCAGCATGCGACTTATGGGCACTCCTTTAGATAAGTTGCCTCCTTGATATTCAGGCTTAAGGAATTATTTGGAGAAAGAAGAGTTTAATGACATGGCTTTAAACCACTTCTCACCACAATTAGGTATCTCTGTAGCTATAGAGATATAATGCTTAGAGAATTCAAAATCCAGCATCCCCACCTTAGTCTTTGTCCCATTAAAATTAAGTACAAACTCCTTGGCCACTTCAGGATGTCCTCTCTGTATCTTTTGAAAAAAATTGAGACAATCCACCCTCTGGAAATATTCCTTGAACAATGGTTCAGAGTTGATGAGTTGCATGTCATATGGTTCAGTTCTCATAATCTCCCCCCCATTGCGAGTCTTCCTGTTTTGCCGACTATCCATAATTACTGTTTGACAAACAATTTATGTAACTTCTTATGACAATTGTTGTATGAAATATAGAGTAAACATGGATTTTAGGGTTTGATAACAGAGTTGGTATGCCTGGAGTTCAGTTGTCTAAAATCTTATACACAACAATGGTATGAAGTGGAGAAAATTTCAAATAGGAATGATAAGAGGGACAACAATTGAGCCTTGAGTAAAAGTGTAAACAGAAAAAATATGAAACTCTGTAAAAACAGAGGGTTTGCAGTGCTAATACCAGTTCACAACGTCAGCCTACAACTCAATTGAGCTCAATTTTATGAAGGATTGAGCATACTTTTCATGTTTGAGAGGGAGCCTATTAAAACTGGTTAAAACCTGGGCCGTGGACCAATTTCAAAATGAGAAGGGTTTTAACAATCTAAAGATAGATGATTCACAATGCCAGTTTCAAGCGCACAATTTTTGGTGCAGGGTTAAAACAGACAGTTCGCAAAACAAAAATATCAATGGGAAAAATGACTTATTTATAAAAGGGAACTGTAGGAGGACCTTGAGATAACAACTTTGGCCAATGAGCAGGTTTTAGAGCACCATAACAGTGGGTTTGAGAGTTAGTATCACATGAACATTTAACAGTTCATAGTGCCAACAATACATAACATCTCTACTTCCTCAATCAACCTTTAAGGAGCATGCAAATTGTGAAGGGGTACCTGGTAATGTATGAATTTAGGCTGATGCTTTGTGAACCTGAGCTAGACTTAGAGGGAGGCATCCAATCTTGAACAATCTTCTTCAACCAGTTTGCAACGCCAGTTTTCAACGTCGGTCTATAGTACAAATTTGCAACACCAATTTTCAAATTCCAGTAGCGCGCTTCAAGGAAACTGTTAGAATTTTTCCCTTGACATAATATTTGAAAATCATACTGAATGAAAGCATTGAGGACAATGAAATCTCCCCTGACATGTTTCCAAATTGCAATGATGAAAGAAAAATTGATTTTGTTAATTTGCGAAAGATGATTGCAACTTTCGAATGAGGTGAGTTACTGTAGAGTCATGCAAATTGGTTAGCAACATGTGACTTAAGGATCGATGGGTTTATGCATGGTGTCATAGTGTGGAAGAATTTAAGGGCATGAATATAACAAAATGAGAAAATGGGTTCAGTTGAATGCATGGAGAAGGTGACTCGACGAAGTTTTGTATATCACTGAGGTGGGTTGAATGCTTGATGTGAACAGGTTGGATGCATATTGCTGAGATGAGTCCATGTTAGGCTTCTCTAGACACAGTTTTTGGGTCATGTTGTTGCATACTTTCGGTTGCAGCAATGGATGGATTTGACAGAATGTGTTGTGAATCTTGACATGTTGGTGACGAAGGAAAACTAAGGTATAGAAAACAAACTCGGTTGCGGTGTGGTGACTTGGACGCATCACCTTTTTTGACTTAGTTGAAATTTAAACTTTCCCTTGAGCCACATCAAGGAGGTTTGTTTGTGAAATCAAGCTTAGTGGTTCAGACGAGTTGCAAACTTGTGACAGTATGAAGGCTTGAACCAAGAGGTTGTCGAAGATGCCATGAACAAGTATGGTTGATTCAATCCCTTGGTAGATCTAGATTGTTGCATTGGTTCCTTTGAAGGGTTAATGGGGAGACTTGACTGAGGACAAGGGAAACCTATTCCAATCGTAAACTTGGGGAGTTCCAAGTATTACAACCTTTGTTAGAGTCACATAATAGTTCAGAGCACCCTAAGGGAGGAAAATGTGAATGGGGACTTGGAGAAGCATGCTTGGGTGAATTCCAGAAGGGGACTTAGACAAATTTGGTGACAAATTGGGGAAAAGTTGGATTTTTGTGCATCTCTCTTATGAAGTGCTCGTTATGATGAAGAATATAGCCAACCACATTTTGTTTGAGAGGATGTTGGATGAGGAACTTTGGTGGATGAGTGCCTTAGAAACATTGGTTGAGTCTTGAGCTGACTCGACTGTCACAACAAAGATCCAAACAATGAAGTGTCTTAGCAGAGGCAAGATGATTCATTCCAAGAGGTGAATGGAGGCAACAAGGAGTCAACCAAGGGAACTGTTGACATAAAATCGATATGGGTCATAACGAAGACTGAGTGGATTGGGTGATGTGATCCTACTCATGGTTTGGGATATCAGAGAGGCAGGGTGTTCTCTAGATTCTTGTGGATGATCACGAAATGACTCAGAGATCTAAGGATCATTGGTTGGAGTTGATAGAGGAATTGGCTCAGACATGTTTTGGAATGGAAGTATTTGCGTGATTTGTTCCACTTGGAACCATTTGGACAGTATGTTGGAACACTTGTGAAGGAAGTTTGTGGGATCATATAGATTAGAGGATCACACAGACAAGATGAAATGAAGCACAAACAATGAAGTAGTGTGGTAGTGATTGTTGGATGTGTGAGACTTGTCCACGTGGATCATTTCATGGATAGGTGACGAAGAATATGGGAGGTTGAATGATGAAACTAGGATCATACTTGACTTGGAAAAACTTTTCAAAATGAACCTTGGTGCCATGAAGGGCACAATAGTAGTAGCGATAAGGAATTCTTATGGATCCTACAATTTGTGGCATGAGTAAAGAGATTGAATTTGGTTGGTCACATGGGTAGTAGACTTGGTGGTTCAAACGAGTCGCAGACTTGTGACAATATGAAGGATTGAACCATGAGGTTGTCGAAGATACCATGAACAAGTATGAGTGATTCAATCTCTTGGAAGATCTAGATTGTTTCATTGGTTCCTTTGAAGGGTGAATGGAGACTTCACTGAAGACAAGGTAAACCTATTCCAATCACAAACTTGGGGAGTTCCAAGTGTTGCAAACTTTGTTAGAGTATCGAAAATTTTCAGAGTGCCCTGAGGGAGGAAAATGAGAATGGGGACTTGTAGCAACATGATTGGGTGAATTCCAGAAGGGGACTTAGACATATTTGGTGAAAAATTGGGAATGAGTTGGATTTTTGTCCACATCTCTTATGAAGTGCTCGTTGCGATGAAGAAGATAGCTAGTCACATTTCATTTGTGAGGAGGTTGGATGAGGCACTTTGCTGCATGAGTGCCTTAGAAACATTGGTTGAGTCATGAGGTGACTTGAATGTCACAATTAAGATCCAAACGATGAAGTGTCTTGGCAGAGGAAAGACAATTCGTTCAAAGAGGTGGATGAAGGAAACAAGGAGTCGTCCAAGGTAACTGTTGACATGGTATTGGGTGATGCGCTCCTACTCATGTTATGGGACATGGGAGAGGTAGTGTGTTCTCAGGATGCTTGTTGATGATAATGAAATGACTTAGAGATATAAGGATCATTGGTTGTAGTTGACAGAGGAATTGGCTCAGACATGTTTTGGCATGGAAGTCTTTGGGTGACTTGTTCCACTTGGAACCGTTTGGATAGTATGTTGGAACACTTGTGAAGGAATTTTGTGGGCTCATATAGATCATAGGATCATATAGACAAGATGAAATGAAGCGTGAATGATGAAGTAGTGTGGTAGTGACTATTGGATGTGCGAGACTTATGCACTTGGATAATTTCATGGGTAGGGGACGAAGAAGCTGGGAGGTTGACTGATGAAACCATGATCATACTTGACTTGGGAAACCTTGTCAAAATGAACCTTAGTTCCATGAAGGGCACGATAGTAGTAGCGATAAGGAAGTATCATGGATCCTACAATTTGTGTCATGAGTAAAGAGAGTGAATTCGGTTGGTCACATGTGTGGTGGACATACCTCGTTGAGGTTTCAAATATCTTGGACGTGAGATGAGTTAGATGAAATGATAGAAGGAAGTGACAATAAATTTCACGACATAAATGAAGTTAATGAAGTTTTAAAGAAAACTTCGTTTTGGAGTGACATCACAACATAATGGGGCAAGGGAGTTTTCCTTAGCTAGTTGTTGCATTGAAGAGTCAAGTTGCAGATGGGAGGAGATTAATTTGACTTGGATTTGTGCCATCATGCGGGTGGTCAGATGGTTGGAACAACCACCCAACTTATCCGATAGTTGGACGAGCTAGTGCACAACAAGATGGAGAAGGGGTCAGACTTCAAGAGCAGAGAGATTCATTTTTGCAGCACTCGATTGTTGCGGAATAACTTTTTGACGAGGTTGGATGAAGACAATGACAAGTGTGATATTTCCTTGGTGTTTTTGGGTTGAGCATGTGATGAGGACACAGACAAAAACAACTAAGTTTCAACATGAGGATGTACATCTCAAGACTTACACGTGACAATTGGACTAGCTACACAACCATTGCATGAATTGAAGTGTGAAATGTACAGATACATTAGAGGAATGGTTGAAGTATGGGTGTACCATAAGTCACAAAGGTTCAACACTTGGGCATTTTTTGGTTCTGGTTGAGGTTGCAACGGAGCTTGTGATCACAACAGAGTAGAGAAAGAACGTCATTGGTGATCACAACAGATGAAGTAATTTTGGGATTACTGTGATGGAAATGACTTTGAGTGGGTGAGGGCGTAACACCTCAATATTTGACCTGAGTGCCCATGCTCCTCCACTGCATGATCAGATGGACGAGTTGGGAAAGAGAGTGCTCGATTCATTTTTTGAAGATGAAGGACTTGTTATATATTGAATTCATTATCCTTGAGTGTGTGTCATGCCAAGGATGACTTCACAAAATGAGTGCTTGAGAAGGAAGTTAAGTTGGGAGATTTATCGAAGTTGTGGGATAGGTGGGAACTCCATGGAAGCTAGGCACCCCACTGAAACAAAAGGTTGGTTGGCGTTGTTTGGATGCTTCCGAAAGGAAGGCACCCAACTGACCAGATGATATAAGAACTTGAGTTGGGAATATTGAACACCTTGGGAACACACTGTGCCAAGGGGAGCTGAAAAAATGAAGGCAAAATGTGCATTGGATACCAACCAAGAGAAAAACCGATGACGTGGGAAAAAACTTGACTTAGGTGCTTGAAGCGAAGGAAATAATGAGTCAACTAAGGAAGAGCACACCCAGGCAAAGGGAGTGCACACGTTGGCAATTCAACTCAGAAACAAAAAATGGAAAAAATGACCAAGGGGTGCATTGGCTCCTTGGTGAAGGGGGGCGTCGGTTGAGGCACAATGCCTATATAAACCAATGGATAAAATTCATTTGGAAGGAAGGAAATATTAGAGTTGGAGACAATTCTTCATAATCACGGGTTGGAAGTTATAAGGTAGCAACCAAGAAGGAGGGCGAGCTCCCTTCAAGGAGACAAGTAGACCCTGGAGGGTAACTTGAGCTTCCTTGGGGGGAAGAACTGAAGAGAAGGTTTGGGAAAGTATATCTTGAAGGGAGCTATTGGAACAAAAGAATTGTGGTAGCGGAAGGGAGGTCGCTCCAATGTGAGGCATGGAAATTATGAACCGATAAAGGGGGAAAGCACACTAAGGAAGAACCATAGGAATTGTAGAGAGGAAGTATGAAGAGGTTTGTTCTTCTGTAGCGACAAAGGAAGGGCACACAAAATCAGCTCATCGAAGACGAGTTGGAATGTTTTCACACAAGTTATTTGTGAAAGAGTGAAAGCTCCTTTATGTAAACTTTCTTTGTGTGGCACGAGTGTTTGGCTCGACACACTATTGTTCCATTTTGTGTAAAGAAGTCTTTTGGGTATTATTTTGGTTTGGACACCCACATACATGTTTTGCTTGCACTTGTGTATGAATGGTTTCTCCTAATTGTTCAAGCTAAGTATAAGATAAACACAAACATAACTAAGTAACAAATGAGATAAGATGAAGGTGTTGTCCGGGTTGAGTAATTCGGTTTGTCCTTTCCGTTGAACAAAATACGTTGGTGTCACACAATGATTGGGAATGTTGGGTGTTTTCCATCACCCAACTAGAGGTTCTCCAGGTCAATGACACATACAAATTGTGAAACAAAAGAACATTGAAAAGGACAAATGCAACTGTTTCGATCCCCTACAATCTCTTAACTCCTTGAATCTACTTGGTTCTATGGAGGAAACACTCAAAATTAATGATACCAACAACTAATCCCTCTCCTCATGTTCCAAAGGATCAAGTTAACCAAATTTATACCCATGGCCAACATTTTTCTTAGTGGGATTTGGAGGTAATTTATATTTAGATTTTAGATATGCTAAATAATATGACGATGATGATGATGATTAACGTCCATTGAGACTAGAATTGGTCTATCAAAGCTTAAGAAAGGAAAAATATTACATGGATTTATTTAGAGTTTTATTTATGTTCTTGAAAAGCATTAAGAGGAGCATTCTAAGATCACCATAATTTTGATGACTTAGAAGGTTAGGAAGGTCAATATTGGTACACACATTTTGAAATTGTTATCTAATATGGGTATACACATGGCACTCTAAGAGAAAGTGTTTTTTTTTTTTTCAATCTTCAACCCTCTTTAAAGTCACATAGTTGATTGATTCTTTTGTCCCACAGTGTTTTGGGAATTGTCCAACACTTAGTTTCACTATACAACTCATGCGAGTTTGTTCTTATTTTAGCAATGTTGACTTTCTTCTTTACACTAGTAAAACCCAAGAGATACTTTTGATATTATAGATTAGGGTTTGCCACCTTCTTGTAGTATCTTAATTTTGTTGTATCCCCTGGTTCTTTCACACACCACAAATTCTCCTTAAATTTAAATGTAATAATATTTTTAATATTTTGGTATTTCCTTCGAAAATATTATATCAGAATTTATACATATTATAAGTGACAATGTGGGTATAAATATAGGAGTAGACTGCTATACAAATTTATATAATAGTGGTTAATAATATGTGTATTTTCCTTGGAGATCATATATTTCAATTTGAAGCAATAAAGTATGAACAAATTTATAGACTAAGCAATGAAATTATTTTGTAGAGGGGGTACCGTGTCTCACAAACAAAAAGGTCTCATACATGATTTTGATGTTTAACTAGAACGTGACCTAAAATTATATTATTAGTATTGGTATAAAATATACTTAGAATTGTTATTTTTTTCTAGGTTACAAAGCTCGAGGAAAATCCCCAAGTACTTCCCCTCATTTCAAGGATAGTACATAGGGTAAACCATGTAGTCTTTAGGACACAAGGCCTATAAACAACAAGGCTCAAATCCATTACAATAATATACTCGTTAAGATCTCAACATGTCACTTGCAGAAATTGACTTTGGATGGGGAGGATAACAAACATTCCTCTCAACCACCCGAGTTAAACCCAATTGACAGACATAGAATTGTTACGTGTTCACACACAAACATGCGCTCACACCCAACCACCCACACACACACATAAAAATACACAATATTATTAAAGTCCACTTAAATCAATTTGTTTTTTCAGACATGTTAACATGCTTTGTTGATAGAGGGAAACCAACTTTGGGAGATCAAACACCTTCCCTCAAACACACTGAAAGGATCTACACCTATCAGGGTTTGGACCTACATTGTTTGCATTGCGATGCCCTATCCAAACCATTAAACCAAAAGCCAACAAATCTCCAAATGGGAGGGCGTTTATAAAAATAATATATCCACAACAATACCATGATGAGTTCAAATTGCATACATAATAAATAATCTATAGAGTGGAAAATATTTTTTTGATTAAAGCTTCCTTTGAATATAAAAATAAAAAATATACACATTTTTAATAAAAAATGAGATGTGAAAGTGGCCTCTACATGCATAAAGAAAAAAATACAATGAAAAATCACAAGCTAGCTTAAACCAAAACATCCATAGTCATATTTCCCCTAGCTAGAAGTCTAAAGTCCATAAAATAATAACAACACAAATCAAAAGGTGATATATCGAATCTAGATAACACTAAGAAGTAACCATGCCAACATTAAGGGGAGGTTGATCATGATCATCTTGTGCTATTGGATTTAGGATCATTTTTTACATTAATTCAACATTAAAAATGTTGAATATATGTAAAAAACGACAATACAAAACATCAACTTAACATGGAGAAAGTGTTGTTGCATTACCAAAGTTATACTTGTCGAATAAGAGACATCAAACTGATGGTACACAGAACAAGGATTTTTTCATGATATTTCAATTCAATAATGTTTCATTAACACATAGTCACCGTTTACTAACATCAACACAATAATGAAAATCATGTTTGGTTAACAATATAAAATCCAACTATGCCACTTAAGTGATGTTAATTCAATGTCTACATACCAAACTACATCACTTTTCACATCATCTAAGCAACCTTACACAAGTTCAAATCAACATTGTTGTTGAAGTGTTGACAATTCACCAACATTATACATGTTGAATAACCAACACAAGGTATCCAAAACACGTCGATTATATGTCAAATAGTCAAAATCTAATTTTTTTATAACAAAAAATAAATAAATGGGAGCCTTTACTGCCTCCTTAAGTATCTTCATCTTTGTTCATTGTCTTTTAAACTTTAATCATGTTCCAAAGATCTTAGTTATACAAAACTTATGAGACCAATATATAACCGCTATATATATGGGTTCCAAACCTTGCAACCATATAGAAAACAAGGTGCAATTAAAGTGTGGAAGGGATGAATTTTTGCTTGGATATCCTAGAAGTACTATAGAGTCTTTAATATAGTTATTTCATCTCTCAAGAACATATTTAGGTCAAGGACTTGAATATATATGGGTTTACCAATTTTAGATGAAACATTGGTCCAAAGCATAATGGGTTACTATCATATTGCCATAAAATCTTAAAGTATAGAATCAATTCTCTAATATATACTAGTTGAGAAACAAACATCATGGTCTATTGTAAGTATCATGCAAACGCGCGAGCTCCCGGTCTCTGGATATTTCACAGGATTTGAATTAGTTCTTGGATCTCTGCTGGATCCCTCTCTAATGCACACAATCCCTTTCGTTTCTAATTTACATGCCCAACACAAAACCCGCTTGGCGCTTATGCTAAGCTCCCTTTCTCCTCTCAGGATTAAAGCATATGTTATAGCCCCTTTGCCCTGACAGAATCACATATGATCTCAGGCTAGAACCACGCGCTGCATAGAGGAACTATTCATAGCTACGAGACTCCATCTCTTTGGTGGATTTAACAAAATTCGCAACACTCTTATTCACCCGGACTTCCTTCGCGCAGACAGAAGTGTCCACATGACTTAGGGCTAGAACCCAGGGCTTAGTTGAAATGTTCTTCGACGCTCCGTGACTTTGACGCTTTGTGAACATTCACCCAACACCACAATAATATCCCAGAGTGGTTACCAAATGAACTCAGTCATAAAGTAATGTGACCAACATCTGTGGGTTTTATCCTGTCCTTCCACTCTCCCATCCTTTTCTATGGCCAGATCTGATGCCTGGAGGGTACTCTCCTCCCTCACATATCTACAGTTGATATCTACCATGGACTTCAGGACTACGGGCTTTGGGGGTTCCTCCTCCAAACAACACAATGAACAAACTCCCTTAGATCACCGAACCACTAAGGGCTCAAAGATAGATGGTCCGTGCTCCTCCCTGATCAACAATTGACATTTATTCCATGCTTCAGAGCTTCAGGGTTTCCTGATCCAAACGCCACGACTCACACTTTTCCTGAAGGGATGAATAGTCGAACCACCGAAGGGCCCCCTAATATAACGACTCTCACTTCACCACTTGAGCTATGGTTGAGATCTAATATTATGATTGATTCGATGGTTGTTGTAGCTTTATCCTCCATCGTGGCTCTGCTTTCCCTCAACAAGGAATTTTCTCAGGTTCTCAAAGGCTTGGCCTTTGATCTCTTTGCAGGGCCAACTCCTTGGCCTCTTCTTGTGCCAAAATTTCTACCCCTCCTGATCTCTCAAACACTTCAATCGAAGTGTTGGCACACTCCTTGTGCTCGGTTACTGTCCCTCCCGAGTTTGTAATTTCTCCTAATTTCAGAGGGGCTCGACTCTTTGTTCCTTCAAACAACTCCTTGTGCCCTCCTGGCACCTACACTCTTCCTCCTAACCTTATGAAAAATGTTAAAGTTTTCCTTCAGCACCCTCCTAACACTTTGTGGTCTTCCCCCTGAGCTTTACTAGTACTTTAACAAAGTTTTTTCTTTGTGCACTCCTTGCAATGGCCTTCCCTTGATATTTTACACTACTATGAGTGTAGGTGCAGTCCTTGCACTCTCTCTGTGCACACTTGCACTATCCCTTCTAAGCTTGACTGGCTCTGGTGTGCCCACTTTGAATGCTCCTCCTGAACTCAAAACTGATTTCTTGCACACTCCTTTCACTGGCTTCTTAGAGTTCTCGAATAACTCTACTGTGTAGTCCTTTCACAACCTCGAGAGCCCAAAACACTGAAAAAATCCACACAGACATGGAATTTTATCTATTTCTGCAAATATGAATGTTCAAGCATTACTCTTAACATTCAAAAATATACACAAACATTCAGAAAACAAACACTCATTCACAGATATAATACACACACAGATACATATAAAGGAAAATACGATTTTCTATTAAATCTGAATGCTTTTACAATGTTCTCAATGTTTACAAGACTGGACTGCAACAAAGTCTCGATTCTTCTGCTCTATACTCCAAAAAAACTTACTTACATCATATATTACATTGATTTATACATGGATGGATTTTCCAGCCTTCCCTCTAGATCAATTTAGTGCTATCATGTCTAATTAAATGTATTCTAATCACTAAGTCATCAAAGTAAATATTCATTTACAATATTTACATATCAGGCGATTCTCAGGATCTGTACAAACTGTGGCCCATTAAAGGCGATTACACTTATCCTTACACAATACAATGGCTCTTTCTTCCTCGATCCTTACAAACTTTATTACATTAAATTGGAGATTTTAAACCAAATGAGAGGGCTATGCCTTTCTCTCCTTGGGATCTGCTCTGCCCCTCATGTGTTGCATTGGATGTTGACGTGCTCCTGAGTGGGAGGAATGCTCCTACATCAGACTCCTCTGCTAACAAAATCACAAGCTCTTTCTCATGGCTTCACTGCTGCTGCGGTTGAGGTCCTCCTGGATCCCAAACTTCCTGCTATTGTTTCCCACTTGTCTTGCAACGTATTTCCTTCATGGAGATCCTTAGTCTCGTAGGCTTCCATACCTTACTCTGCAGTGCCCCACTGGCTCTACTTCTGCACTCTACCTTTGTCACCTGCCTCTTGTTGCTGTTGATGTAAATCTCTTCTGCATGTATTCTCTGAGACGTCTTCACCATCAACATCCTTATCATTTCAATTTCACTATCCAACCTTGACTGCTACTGGCACATAATGTTGCATTGCACTACAACGATTTTGTTGTGGTCCACTGCCTCACTTTTATCTTATGTTTCTTTCATGTCTACAATAACATATTGCAGGGAATTATCCTCAAGCTATTGGATGCTCTCATATTCCTCTTTTATAGCCACAATCTCATCTCCACATGTAGGCTCTTTTAATAGGTGCTCGCACAACTCAATCTTTTTCCATCATCTCTCAAGAATTTCACCATGATGGTCATCATCTTATGCATCATTTGCTTCTTTTTCAACAACTTCCAATAATTGTGCTCCCTCAACATCTTTGAGAGGTATCCATTCTTTTTCCTTCTCCTCCGTGGCATCATTGGATGGTTTTCCACCTTCACTTGAACCTGCATCCATACACAAGTTGTCAGTTTTAAAAACATACGACTTTATGGCCTCACTTATATCCTATGTCAACATATCCACATGTTGATATAAACTCTCCTTAGAGTCCATGAGGCCCTCAACTGGTCTCTTCTCATCATCACCCTTCCCAAGGATTGGAAATTGTTCAGACTCATAGATGCATACTTCTCTATCATCTGCCTTGAGTTTCTTTGCCTCCTTTATCCAAAATTTTAGCATGTGCCTCTTTCTCCTGGAAATCAACTGCTGAATAGGCCATCTAGTATCCTTCTTCATTACCCATACACATTTCTCGGCTTCCTTATCTCTCTGCCATTGTTCCATTAGCACATCATGTCGTGCCCTCACCTCAATTATCTCCTTCACAAACTCCTCATTACTCATTTTCTTGATGCCCTTCACTTTAACATATTTTTTCACTTCACTGTGACTTTCCTATGAACTCCTCACATGACCATTGACAATTTATCTATTTATTTGTAAGCATGAGGGCATGTGATGTAGGCATTTCTACCATTAGAGATTCATGAATTTTTTTTATCAGACTTTGTGTTCTTTATTATTATTTTACCTTGTCATCTTGCTTGACTGAAATTACGAGAATTAAATATCAATGGTTGTTCATGGGCATGAGATTCATGAGTTGCAAATGATTTGTAGTAATCGCCTCCTTTCATGATCTCTGTTCTAGTAATCTTTTAAGTCATTTTTGCAGAGAGGATCTCTGCTTGATAATATTCTTCTTTTTGTTATCTTCCTTATATCTCCATCCATCAATTATATCTCTTTTTGTCTAGTAGGCATCTTAAGTGCCTTTGATCTGTAGGATGTGTTGACTCCATGCCCAATGTAATGACTTTGCAGACAATTTTCTACCCTCATTCTTTCTCTTCCTTGCTGATCCATTCGAGTTTAAACCTGATTTAATCACTTATATCTAAATGGGTAATGGGATCACTCTTTCTGCAGTTTGGAGTGACTTCTAGTGCTAATGACACCTTCATCTTATTTCGATCGTTACTCATTTATGTTTGTTTTTATCTTATACTTAGCTTCAACGGTAAAGAGAAACCATTCATACACCAACACTAAAGAGAAACCATTCATACACAAGTGAAAATGAAACATGTGTTGATTTTTTAATAAGCTAGGTTAAGCATGTAGTTCATTTCAATTTGCAATTGTTTTAACCAAAAACAGGAATCTTGCATCAACCAAGATCACAAGAAGAAACACCATGCACAAGAACATAAGAAGTATCATGGGAAACCCTTCTCAACAAGGGAATAAAACCCAACCAATACCTTTGCTATATTCTTCAAGAGAAATACCTTCAACACCAATAAGACTTAGCACACAAGAGGGTGCTCAAACCCTAGAAGACTAGCGCCCAAGAGAGGTGCACACTTTTCCCAAGATGATATACTTGCTGAAATTTCCAAACTTGTGTGAAGGATATGATTCCACAATGGGGAATCTTCCTTTACTTATATTAGACTTGTCCTATCAACATAAGTGTCTATTGGCACAATAAGGCCGATCTCTCTAGGTCACATTATAATTAATATTAACCAGATTAATTATCTTTTACATTTCTTACTAATCACATTAAGGTGGGGTCGACTTGTACCCTTTACATTACAATTAGGGTTACAGGGAGGTCTGACTCTTGAACAATATAGCAAGGGATATGATACACCCACTAGTGCTCATCCACCAGGGGCACATCCATAGGGATGCCCATATCTCTGGCTCACTGCATTACACAAAATAACCATATCTTCACATGTTCACCTGTGCTCGTCCAAAGGCACGCCCATTCTACATATCTTCTTTCCCACTGCCTCACACATGAGAATCATTTGGAGTTTCTCATCAAATCTGCTACTCAGAGGAGGCTAATACATCATATTCATTTCTGTTCACATGACGATGCACCCAACACTTTAGGATTTCACACGTTCACCTTGTGCTTAGCCACATGCACGTCTAACTCAACATATCACCTTTCCCACTGGATAACCATATGGAGTTCTTCTCAACTCTCTGAATGGAGGAGGTCATCTCTACTTTCCAGCTCTATCTCAGGTAGGAACCACGTAACCTTATTAGGGGCTTTCTCTCAGGTTTGTAAGCTGGAGAAAGACTCACATAGCTATAATGATCCACATCTCACAGGTTTGTAAGCTGGAGAATGTATCACATAGCTGAAATAATCAACACTCCCTCTCAACTAGGGAGACATTTTCCACCAGGACAAGTCTCTCATGGAAACACTCAAAATTTGTCTTGGCAAGTGGTTTAGTGAAGATATCTGCAATTTGTTCATGACTAGAAAGATACTGAACATGTACTATCTCTCTCCGCACCATGTCTCCGATATAGTGATACTTGATTTCAATGTGTTTCAATCTGTCATGAAACATTGGGTTCTCAGAGAGATTTACACAACTCTGGTTATCACAATGAATGGTAGTTGGATCCATCTCATGATCAAACAAGTCAGTCAAAATTTTGCGAAGCCATACTGCTTCACGAACTGCCACACTCAGTGCGATGTACTCTACCTCTGCTGTGCTTAAAGCCATAGAGATTTGTTTTATGCTACACCAGGAAACCATGGCCGATCCTAAGGTGAAGCAACAACATGAGGTGCTCTTTTTGTCTACTACAGTTCTTTCCCAATATGCATCGACATATCCTTGTAGGATCAAGTCCACATCGGATGCATATCTCAGGCCATAACCAATTGTGCCTTGTAAGTATCTCAATACGTGTTTTGCAGCTATCTAGTGTGTATGTTTTGGTTGGATCATAAATTGGCCAAGCATATTCACTACATAACAAATGTTCGATCTGGTGTTAACTAGATACAACAAAGATCCAATCAAATGTCGGTATAAATGTGGATCTACATCTCTTGAATCAGTGTCACTCATTTTCTTTAAATCCATTACCATTGAAGTAGGCATGGATTTGCATTCTGTCATACTGAACTTTTTCAATATCTCCATAGTATATTTTCCTTGACTTAGAAAAATCTCATCTGTTCTCTGCCATACTTCTAGTCCTAATAAGTAATGCATTAGGCCCAAATCCTTCATTTCAAATTTGGCAGTCAATGCTTGCTTGCATTCAACAATGAGTCTCTCTGAACTGGTGAGGAAAAAATCATCCACATATAAGACCAAAATTAGACACTCATTGTCGTCAATGTGATAATACAAGTTTAGATCAATTGCACTTTTGTTGAAGCCCAAAATCATCAGAAATCCATCCATTTTCTCGTACCAAGCACATGGTGCTTGCTTTAGACCATATAGGGATTTCTATGCATACATGAGATTTTTCGTTGTGTACAACGAAACCTTTTGGCTGCGCAATATAAACTTCTTCCTCAATTTCACCATTAAGAAAAGCTGTCTTTACATCCATCTGATGTAGCTTCCAGCCCATGGAAGCAACTAGTAAAATGATATATCAGATGGAGGCATGTTTGGCTATAGGTGCACAAGTCTTGTCATAATGGACTCCCTCTATTTGTGAAAACCCTTTGGCCACAAATATTGCTTTGTATTTTTCAATGCTTCCATCAACAACATGTTTGATGTTGTAAATCCATTTGGAAGTAACTATGGACTTTCCCTTTGGTCTTGTAACAACATCCCATACACCATTTTTTAATATAGATTGGTATTCTTTAGTCATGCAATCTTTCCATACTTGTTCACCTGAAACTTCTCCATGACAAGTTGTCTCTGAGTCAATAATGTGGGTCAAGGATGAAAGGTAGCTTGAGAATATCTTTGGTCTCTTGCTTTATCTAGTTGCTCCTTATGGGGATTTATGCCCTTATGCTTCTTCTAAAGTTTATCGAGCCCAAGCAGGTCTTCTATGTCCAACTGTGATGTCTCTAGGTATATTTCTTGGGGCAACTGAATATGCTAGAGCAATTGGATCAACTGAAGATATTGGCTCATCTGGAATAATATATGTCTCCCTATGAATTGCTGAAGGGGGAGAATGTATTGTTTCACTATCGATTTCCATTTGAGCTTCTCTGGATTTCTGGAAGGCTACTTCTTCTTCAAAATTAACATCTCTGCTTACTTCAATTTGTCTCTAACTTGGGATGTAGATTCGATATGATTTTGAGGATTCACTGTATCCTACAAATGTACCCTTTCTTCCTGAAGGTTCTAGCTTGGATCTCTTTTCTTTGGGTACATGAAGGTACACTGGACATCCAAATATTCTGAAGTGTTCGATATCCGACTTCACTTTGGTGAATGCTTCTTCTGGAGTAATGTTCTTCAGGATCTGATGAGGACTATGGTTTTGAACATATACTGATGTCATACATGCTTCTTCCCATAGAGTCATAGGTAGACTTTGATCATGTATCATTTCTTTAGTTGCCTCAATGATAGTTTTATTTTTCCTTTCAACAACCCCATTTTGTTGAGGGTTGTAAGGAACTGTGAACTCCCTCTTGATTCCTTCTTTAGTACAAAAGCTGCTGAATTCTTTTGAGGTATATTCTCCTCCATTGTCTGATCTTAATATTTTGATTTTTCTTCCGGTCAGGTTTTCAACCTTAGCTTTGAATTCTTGAAACTTGGCAAGGAATCCATCCTTGTTCTTCAGAAAGTAAATTCAAGTTTTCCTGGAGTGATCATCTATGAAGAGTACATAGTATAAGTACCCATTTAAGGATGCAATATTCATTGGCCCACATACATCTGAATGTATCAAGTCCAAGATTTTCTTGGATCTGTTGTCACTGCTAGGAAAGGATCCTTTAACATTTTTTCCAAGGTCACAACCTTTGCAAACAACTTTATGATAAATTTGTATCTCTGGTAGACCTATTACCATTTTCCCTAGACATGGAAGAGATCTATAATGAATGTGAGCAAGTCTTCTATGCCATAACTCACTCAAGCTGATAATGTCATGTAATAAGGCTTGAACTGGTTTGATGGTCAACTTGTACAAGATTTTTTCTCGGACACCAATTACTTTGGAAGAGATTATATGAGAGTCTTCGTGCCATGAAAGAACTCTTCCTTCTGAGAAAGTAATTTTGTAACCTTTGTCTTCGAAGGCCGAAATATAGACAAAGTTTCTCTTCATTCCGGGTACATATAATACTTCTTCTACTTTAAGCTGCATATTTGAATCTAGTTGAAAGGTATAAGTTCCAACTCCTCTCACATTATATCTGACATCATCTCCAAGAACAACATGTAGATGTGTCTCTTTCTCAACAAAATGTGTTAGATGATTTATAAGATCGGTCATGTGCCTGGAGGCACCACTATCAATTAGCCAAGTATTTTAATTGATAGGAACCATACCTGAGAGTTTTGAGATGTTGATGTCTTCATTCTTTTGAGGTCTCGTCTTCCTGGAACTGAGCTTGCTTGAATCATCAATATTGCTTCCCATCATGATTTTGCTCATCTTCACAAACCCTTGTCAACTAGGCTAGAAAACCTAATGGCTAGGATATGCTAGCACTTTTAGGTTTTGTTGGG
>SNQJ01S0058020.1:19679-38041 GCA_010110895.2 Picea sitchensis | reverse complement strand
TTTGGCAATTTACTATTTTTAACAGTTTTTTCGGGTCCTGAACTTCCGGGGCCATTTTGAGGCCCTAAACAATGTTTTTTTGGGTATGTTTCTCTCTCAAAATAAAATTTATGATGCTATTTTGTCTCGATCATTTTAGGCCTCGGATAGATCTTTCCAACGAGCTATCATACGCCTAAAACAGAGATCGTATGCAAAAGTTACGACCCCGGGAAGTTGATGTACTCACTTACCCAAACGGGGCCCACATGAATTTGGCTCTTCATCTCCTAGGGTTAGGTTTTTGGATGTCTAGGAATTTTGGCATTCCCGTTTATTGTAAAAAGGCCTTCAGAGCCTCATTGTAATCATCTTCTTGCGAATGTGAGTAGCCGTCACTTCTCTTCTTAGGGATAAGCTGCCACCATTCTAGCGAATCTTCCACTCTGTATTTTTACAGTCTCTGTACACTTCTTTCATTAATAGAAATCGTGTATTATTGTATATCTGTGTTTATGGTTGCATCTTTGATACATTTCTGTTATATTATTGAATATCTGCGATATCTCTACGCATTTATTATTATATCTCCGATCTCATTTCGTGCCGAAAATAATCTGGATCAAAAAGTCTCAGGCGGTGTAGAAAGAATTGGAATAAGAGGAGAGCCCTCAATTCTTTTCTTGCTAAGTATTATGTTTTCTCTGGGATGAGAGAGCTAGTACATGGATGAAATTAAATGTTTTGGCACCATAGTGATGATGGTCGTATTGCTGTAGAAACAATCGAGATTTGTTTGTGTTGCACTCATGAAAACATGAAGGATAATGTGATGAAGTGCATAAAGATGTGCTAGGGCATGTTTGAAAATGTTTTATTCTCTTGACGTTATGCACGAAAGTTTTGAAAGGCAGTGGTATGCCACGGATACCCAAATAGAGTATGATTCAGGAAGAAAACCTTGATCGAGTCAGGTTAATAAAGAACCTGGTAGAGGAGATGAATGCAAGCCGTTCATCAGAGGAAAGATCGATCGCAGTTGTCAAATCGACTTCAATATCCACTGGAGTTAATGGATCAAACACCAGTCGTTCGATTAGATCTACGGCCGGGGATCATTGCAGGACGCAAAGGAGATATTAATGGACTTACTAGTTCACGACCCACAATCAACCCGCACCGTTGATCTTGTCGGGGTGGATGATCAACGACCACGATTAAAAGAGTCGGGCGAGCACTTTTCAAATTGCAGAGATTGAACTCTCTGATAAAGAGCGAACATATTGGGATTCCGCAATTGCTATGAACCACCGATCTATGAACGATCAGTGGGCGAACTTGCAAGGAACCCACACATTAATGTCATGTAAAACTCGTACTGTGATTGGGTTATGTGGTTGAATTTAGCAAATCGAAGCTCTGTTCTCAAAATAAATTCTCTGTCAAACACTTATGTGTTGGAATTATTATTATCTGGAAATCGTGTGGTTTAAAATTGATCAAGGGATAAGATCGACGTCCGCGATCATTGTGGAGATTGCATGTGCACTCGGGTTAATGTTGAGAACTGTACCCGTAATTTAAATTCAATATAGCGGTGTTTGGAGTTTGGGATCTGATCTTAGATTGGACGATCCGTATTCATTGCAGAGATTGAGAGGAGAGTTAAACCATGAGTTAGTTGAGGTTCTGCAACCCCTTGTAGCCATTGGATCTGGGGGAAGATGGATCTACACCATTGATTTGCAGACAAGGGATTTAGCCAAGATCATAGCGCTTGGACACGTGAGCTGAAAGGATAGTGCCTGAAAATAATAGATCCGAGGTCACAAATCTCGGTCACATGGAGAGAAAATGGAGTTCCTCCGGGCCAGTCAAGGAAGATAGAGTTTAGTACTTTGTGTTAGACCGTGGTCGCGGGGACTGGTTCTATGGGAATAAAGGTGCTCATAGCTAGCACATTGCATGGAATTGCTTCAAGGAAATGCATGTTTGGATGAAGGGAAGATGATGGACCTTCCATTGAGGAAGGAGGACCTTCCAAAAGTTTTACTTACATCATATGGATGTCAAAGGAAAGCAAATTTGGGTGGCCATGAGTGTGGGAACCTTGGTTATTAACGAGGAAATAATTCTTGGGTGCATCAAGAGAAACTTATAGTTTCATATGTGTCGACCTAGGATCATGACCAACCTGTAGTAGGAAGCACAATCTAACTGTAATAATGAACAAGAATGAATAAGCGATGTGGTGAAAATCTTGGCTAAGCTCCAACACACCATGGAAGAGTGATTGTCATAAAGTGTGGAAAACTTGAAATCAATGCAAGGGTGCATTGGGTATGAATGTGGCCATGAATGTTGGCACATTCATTAAAGTCAATTGATAGCTGAATTACATTTTGAAAGGTTTGGTAAGATGAAATGATGCATAGGTAAGGGATGATTTTTTTTTTCTCCCATGTTTATATAGATGTGGTGCAACAATTAGAATGCACAATTTAAGAAAGGCTATGATAACATTTTAAGTGTAGTGAGAATACACACACACACACACACACACACACACACACACACACACACACATGAGAAACTAACAGTTTGTTTGGCTGTGTAAAGAATGACTTGTAGGAAGAAAAAGTCTNTATGCTTGATTGAATAGGCTTGGTTGAAGCCATGTTAAGAAAACACAGTGAGGCCTTTAGAGATAACTCAGCTGGGCTAAAAAGTCCCAGGCGGTGTAGAAAGAATTGGAATAAGGGGAGAGTCCTCAATTATTTTCTTGCTGAGTATTATGTTTTCTCTGGGATGAGAGAGCTAGTACATGGATGAAAGTAAATGTTTTGGCACCATAGTGATGATGGTCGTATTGCTGTAGAAACAATCAAGATTTGTTTGTGTTGCACTCATGAAAACATTAAGGATAATGTGATGAAGTGCATAAAGATGTGCTAGGACATGCTTGAAAATGTTTTATTCTCTTAACGTTATGCACGAAAGTTTTGAAAGGCAGTTGTATGCCACGGATACCCAAATAGAGTATGATTCAGGAAGAAAACCTTGATTGAGTCAGGTTAATAAAGAACCTGATAGAGGAGATGAATGCGAGCCGTTCATTGGAGAAATGACCGATCGCAGTTGTCAAATCGACTTCAATATCCACTGGGGTTAACAGATCAAACACCAGTCGTTCGATTAGATCGACGATCGAGGATCATTGCGGGACGCAAAGAAGATATTAATGGACTTACTAGTTCACGACCCACAATCAACCCGCACCGTTGATCTCATCGGGGTGGATGATCAACGACCACGATTAAAAGAGTCGGGCGAGCACTTTTCAAATTGCGGAGATTGAACTCTCCGATAAAGAGAGAACATATTGGGGTTTCACAATTGCTATGAACCACCGATATGTGAACGATCGGTGGGCAAACCTGCAAGGAACCCACACGTTAATGTCGTGTAAAACTCATACTGTGATTGGGTTTTGTGGTTGAATTTAGCAAATCGAAGCTCTGTTCTCAAAATAAATTCTCTGTCAAACACTTCTGTGTTGGAATTATTATTATCTGGAAATCGTGTGGTTTAAAATTGATCGAGGGCTAAGATTGACGTCCGCGATCATTGTGGAGATTGCATGTGCACTCGGGTTAACGTTGAGAACTGTACCAGTAATTTAAATTCAATATAGCGTTGTTTGGAGTTTGGGATCTGATCTTAGATTGGACGATCCGTATTCATTGTGGAGATTGAGAGGAGAGTTAAACCATGAGTTAGTTGAGGTTTTGCAACCCCTTGCAGCCGTTGGATCTGGGGGAAGATGGATCTACACCATTGATTTGCAGACAAGGGATTTAGCTAGGATCATAGCGCCTAGACACGAGAGCTGAAAGGATAGTGCCTGAAAAGAATAGAACCGAGGTCACAACGCTCGGTCACATGGAGAGAAAATGGAGTTCCTCCGGGCCAGTCAAGGAAGATAGAGTTTAGTACTTTGCGTTAGACTGTGGTCACAGGGACTGGTTCTATGGGAATAAAGGTTCTCATAGCTAGCACATTGCATGGAATTGCTTCAAGGAAATGCATGTTTGGATGAGGGGAAGATGATGGACCTTCCATTGAGGAAGGAGGACCTTCCAAAATTTTTACTTACATCATATGGATGTCAAAGGAAAGCAAATTTGGGTGGCCATGAGTGTGGGCACCTTGGTTACTAATGAGGAAAGAATGCTTGGGTGCATCAAGAGAAACTTATAGTTTCATATGTGTCGACCTAGGATAATGACCAACCTGTAGTAGGAAGCACAATCTGACTGTAATAATGAACAAGAATGAATAAGCGATGTGGTGAAGATCTTGGCTAAGCTCCAACACACCATGGAAGAGTGATTGTCATAAAGTGTGGAAAACTTGAAATCAATGCAAGGGTGCATTGGGTATGAATGTGGCCATGGATGTTGGCACATTCATTAAAGTCAATTGATACCTGAATTACATTTTGAAAGGTTTGGTAGGATGAAATGATGCATAGGTAAGGGATGCTTTTTTTTTCCTCCCATGTTTATATAGATGTGGTGCAACTATTAGAATGCACAATTTAAGAAAGGTTGTGATAACATTTTAAATGTAGTGAGAATACACACACACACACACACACACATGAGAAACTAACAGTTTGTTTGGCTGTGTAAAGAATGACTTGTAGGAAGAAAGAGTCTTCGATATAACAATATTGTAAGCCCATAAGGAAGACCGATTTCCTGCTGAGATAAACTTCCATGGGGAGGGAAGTCCCATGCTTGTGAATCCAGTTCCGTGTGGAACATATATGAAAATAAATGAAGAAATTGGAAAATCTGTGGGTGACAGATTTGCAATAAAATTCTGAAATTTAGAATTGTGATGATGTCTCATGAATTCTGTATACCTATGATACAGGTGAGAAGAAAAGATCTGTCCAAAAAGGATGGATGAAGGCTATCCAACTGAAAAGCATGGAGGCCACTGCTGAGCCATGAGAACCCCGTGGTAAGCCATGATTGCCTGGAATATGTTGTGTTGAGGTAACACAAACTGGAGAGACACCTCGACAAAGAAATTTAGAGGGATGCCTTGATTGTAAGGCTTGATAAAGTCTCTGGGATTCTTTTTGTGCGAGAAAACCTTGGCAAGGCAAGATGGATCACCCGAGGAACTGTATAATAGAGAAGGGGATGCCTGAGCCTGGGCCTGGAGGGTGAGTGACCACAAGGAAGAGGAGACTCTGATAGTTCTTGTAAACTATTGATTGGGATCATGCACACAATGGGCATGTCAAGGAAAAATATTGAGCATGGATAACAAGACATCCATGTGGATACAAATCCACAAACTATGTAGATAAGTATTGTGCTAGATTATGAAATCTTCTTAGAAATTTTATGCAACAGTAAAATGTTTTCACATGAGACTATGATTAATTTGCTTGTTGTCCAAGAATTATTGAAGGTAGGTGACTAATATTAAGAGTCTGAAAAAGGACCTGACCGAGAAAGAAGGTCAAGACTTATGAAGTGGCTGAATAAGAAAGGCATGAAAGGTGTTACTGAGAAAGAACACTAACGACGATATTCCTTTTAAGGGGGAGGGGATTGTATCACCCTTGTTTCCCCCAACTTGTAATTAATTATTAATTAGGATTAACATGCTGTGGCATGGGAATAGTGTAAATGTATTATTGTTTGAATTGCCAATAAATGACTGTGGTGGTGAAGCCTTGAAAGTACTAGCCATGATATCACTAGAGGAAAGAATGTGAAAATTATAAGAGATCAGTTAATAAGAAAAGGACTGGTGGTTGAACCATCAACTACCCCATGAATGGAAGCATGGTCTAACTACAAAAGGTCATCCCAAAGTACCACATGGTCTTGCAGACCCAGACTGACCCGGGTTTCTTTCTGACAAAAGGAACAAGATAGGAGGGATGTGCATGCAAGGCATGTTAGAGAATAAAAAGAAGAGTGGAGAATGCGAGGAACTCGCCAACAGAGAACGAGCCGAAGGCCACGAGCTTGATGCTGAGGAAGCATCTGATAAAACTTGTCGACGCCGTGACAGAGAGAGAAATCTTTGACAGTATGCAAAGAACGGGACTTGAGCAGAAGGTCGCAAGCTTGATGCTGAGGAAGCACTTGATATACCTCACGGAAGATGTGAAAGAGAAAGGATTGTTGAGAATTGACATAAATTCCCTGATGATATCATGGCTTGGCACGGGGGTGGCCAGAGCACTAAGAATGAATTCCTTTGAGCCTATGGTTGGGTGGAAAGACAAACACACACAACCAGTTAGTTGGCTACAACCTGTAATAGATAAGTATTCTCATATTCTGTGTATTTAAGCGGTAACTATGAATTAAAGTTGGATATCCTATGAATGTTGCAAGGATGTGCATGTTTTCTTAATGGTTATACTGTATCCATTTAAGTCCACCTAATTGTGTATATAATAAAATAAGGAATTCTCTGGCTTGTACACGTAAATTCCTGAGCCTCGTTGTGGCTCAAGTTAAAATAAATGAACTGTGAATTTGTTGACCTTGGGCATAGCCTCATGTGTGCATGCTGACACTCCCATTCGTTCTGAAGGAAGGAGTATGTTAAGCTCAGGAGAGGTAGTGCATGTATGCACAGAGTCTCTGCGAGGCGGGCAGAGACTGAGATTCCCCTTGAGTTCTAGAGTTGATAAATGAGTGCAAGGGGTGTGCGAAAGATTTCTCTAAGTGTTAAGTTCAGAAGAAATAACGCAAAATACCTAAGTAATTAAGGAGATGAAAAATCTTAGGAAGGATAGCGAGATTCAATCCTTGAAAGGAGAGATCCTTTCATTTGGAAGACGAATGGATGAGATTAGTTCAGAAGGATTTGAAGTTCTTCACGATCGTCATATCTGGAGAAGGAACGCGGGTGTTAACCCTTAGAGCCCTTCGGACTTCGCGGGTCCGACGAATTGAGCATATTCCCCGCAGAGGAGGTGAATCCCCCAAAGTCCCGTAGTTAATCTGGGATGTAGATCTGTGGATGCCCGGGAACTATCCCATCTGTTGGATCTATGATATAGTCAGCCCGACGTTGACCACATCGGGAGGACAAATGGTAACACCAAAACCCCCGAAGTCTCGAAGTCCTGAAGTTAATGTGGATTGTGTATCTAAGGATCCTTTGGGATCCCTCACAATCATTTGATCATGGGGATGCGTGTATTACGTCAAGATCATGTGGGGGTCCATGTATCGAGTGACAACGTTTCCAGGTGTCCCTCTCAGAGTGGCACACACTGGGACCCAAGGGACCCTTGAATGGAAGTTACGAGCCGTAGATCTCTGGGGTCACGTAGATACCCTCGGACCGTCAGATTGAGGCTGTGGTTAGCTCAACGTTGACTAACTTTGTGATAAAAGAGGATTCGCAAAAATCATGAAGAGCTGGGAGCCGAAGTGGATTTGAGCCATCCAAGCCAAAGGGACAGGTGTCGTCATATCCTGCACTCCGAAGAGAAGTCACTTCGGGAGAATCGAAGTGTGAAGGCATGAGGATTTCCAGAGGCCGGAGTATCGAAGTCATCCCAGCCGTCCATTGGAAAGGGACGCACGGTAGAAGATATTCCATTTCAGAGAAAAATCACTCTGGGAGAAAAGGGAGTGTGTTTAACAAGAAATCCCGAAAGCCGGAGAGCCAAAGTTCATCTAAGTCATCCATTAGCTGAGGAGAGGTGTCAACAGATCTTCCATTTCGAAAGATAGCCACTGCGGAGGAAAGTGGGGTCGTGCGAGTTGAGAACTCCCAAATCCCGAACTGCCGAAGTAAATCGTGATCATCCATCTGAGAGGGACATGCATTAGCAGATCATGGAGTCCGAAAGTACGAACTATGGAGGAAAGGAAGTGGAGCATTGACTAGAAGTCGTTTGAAGCTCCAAAGGTAAGGAATCATCCTAGCCATCCGTTGTTGGAACACATGGAGACTGGATATTTACTCCGAGGGAAAGTCACTCTGGAGGAATTGAAGAGTAAAGGCAAGAGAACTCCCGAAGGCTGGAGCATCGGAGGTCATCAGAACTGCCCATTGGAATAGTATGCGTGGCATGAGATCTATTACTTCGGAGGATTGGTACTCTGGAAGAAAGAACACAGAGGAGCATTGACTAAAAGTCGCCCGAAGTGGGGGAAAGGAAGGATATCGACCGTTGATCGAGAAAAAACACGTGGCGCTCGATCTATAACTTCGGGTACGAAAAACTTCGAAGGAAAGAGGTGTTTGGAGCGTTCGAAACTCCCGAACACCGAAGTCTCGAAGTAAATCTCAGTCGTTGGTTGTGAAAGAAGTGTGGACCGTAGATTTGGTTCATGTGTGTTCGTATTTGGTTCATGGCGCTCGATCTATAACTCCGGGTACGAAAAACTTCGAAGGAAAGAGGTGTTTGGAGCGTTCAAAACTCCCGAACACCGAAGTCTCGAAGTAAATCTCAGTCGTTGGTTGTGAAAGAAGTGTGGACCGTAGATTTGGTTCATGTGTGTTAGAGTTCGATGTATTGGAATTCAGGTGTGTCGAGAACATCTGGAGCCTGAAGCTCCGAAGCGCCCTTTGAGTTGGCACCTGGGCACAACTCGAGGTCATATGAAGGAAGGGGCCTAACATGGAAAGCTAGCGCCTGCTGTTCAAATCCTTCAAAGGGGCTAGGAAAGAGCCCACGGATTTGGAAGAACCTGCACTTTGGTGAAAGGGGAACCTAGAGAGAGTTAAGGGAAATGAAATTTTGATACCCCACCCATTAAAAGAGCACCTAGGGGTCGGATGTGTTAAAAATGACAAGTAAGTGTGATTCATCAGATAAAAAATCCAATTTCTCTTTCTTTTTCCTCGCACTCTGGGTTTTTATTGGAGAAATCTCCAATCCCAGACCCCTTGACCAAGTGTAATCCTTCCCAATATTCACTCCCTTGGTCTCGACTGTCCGGAACCCCCTTTTGAATCCGATTTGTGGAAAACTGTCCTCCCCTGAAAAGTTGGTAACCGTATCTGTGATAGAGCCTCTCTATAGGCAGGTATAAGGGACTCAAGCACATCCCTAATGGCACTATCCCTCAAATCAGATTCCCTATAACTTGGGTCTATGCAAATGTAAACTAAACCAACCAGATAGGTAGGATATCCTCTCGGAGATCCCAGACCCCCAGACATACCATGGGCCGAGAAGTTACCAACCTCCTCTGAGTTGAGGGGAAGGACACTTTCACCCCGAGCATCATCAAAGACTACATTTCTAGGACTCC
Organism: Picea sitchensis; assembly: GCA_010110895.2. Lineage (NCBI taxonomy): Eukaryota > Viridiplantae > Streptophyta > Pinopsida > Pinales > Pinaceae > Picea > Picea sitchensis. The sequence continues at coordinate 28,745 of SNQJ01S0058020.1, read as the reverse complement.
CCCCTTCCCGAGCACTAGAGTTTGGGGCCGCTTTGGTAAAACCCATCAGAACCCGACAAGAATCAGAAACATCCTTATTTCCCCCTTGCAATCCAAAATAACTAAAGGAATCCAACACATTTTTTCCCCAGGAAGTTAAAGAATAATAAAGCATAGGGAAAATGGATTTAATCTTACCCATTATCATGTCCAAGTGTGTCGACTGGATAGGTTTCAAGAACTCATCATCGCTTGGACTATACCTGCATGATTCCACACATGACGACTCCACTCGTGTTGATATTTCCAACAATGTGCCTTCCAAAACCTCCTCTTCAAAGGACCTCGGACAGTCCCGCCTCAAGTGGCCAGTATTCCAACACTGAGAGCATATAAATGAAATACCCAAATAATCTAAGGATTGTGCCAAATGATGTCCTCTCCACACTATCTCCAAGGACTCCAATAGTCCTGCATGTATGTCAATTTCCACTAAAACTCTTCACATCGTTTTTTCCACAGCCAGAAGTGCCTCATCATCAACTTTTATGAACTTACCAAATGCATTTCCAATGGCTTCCAGAGCCTTTACATTCCACAAATAAAGCGGTAAACCAGGTAATAAAACCCAGAGATGTTTGTGGCGGAAATAATCATGTGTTGGGTCAAAGATTATGCGCCAACATTTTAACATCAAACTCTCTCCACCAAAGCTCCAATTTTTTTCCAAGATAAACACAGAGTCTTTAGCCCTATTAAAATGAAATCCGAACCAACCTTTGGTCAGAAAAACCACTTCAAGGATGTACCCCAACAATGGACTCCAATTGTTACTAACCCAATCAACCAAAGGCATCGTGCACCTAACACGATACGAGAATCCCCCTACCAGAGCACAAAGTGCTAAACTAATCGTATCCTCGAGACCAATTTCCTCTCCTAACATCAACTTTCTTTTTGAACGGTTTAGGATCCAAGCCTTTACTCTGCTTATTCCTATAATATACGGCTTCCTCTCGAGAGTTTCTCGATTCAAACCGCCCGACGTCCTCCCAAATCCTCCCAGTCGCACCCCTGACACCACTTTTGAAAACACAGAGTGTTCTTCCACTTGCTATCTAGCAGCAACATTCCCCGTCTCTCTCGTAGTGGAAATGTGAAAAATGGAAGCTTCCTGAAGTGAGGTCGTAGGAGAAGAACGTTTCAGTGGAATTTTCGAGCCCCGATGTGAGTTATTACTTGCATTTAACTCGAGCACATATGACGAGGTGAAGAGATCCTCCCTCCTCCAGATGGCTTCATCATCAACCCCCATAAGGTCACTGACTTCAACTTCCATTAGGAAGCTACTCCATTGGGTAGTGAGTCAGCGCCAAGTGCCCAACCACCACTGAACACCTCCAGACAAAGTGACAACACCCTGACAAAACTATTAAAAACCTCTGCACATTATGAAAATCAAGGATGGAAGGACCTGCACTACCCCCATCAGAAACATAAATAACAGGCCCACTAAGTAATGGCTAATTGTTTGGTAACGAGGTGAGAAGACAGGTTAAATATATTGTTAAAACTCTGCCAAAAATAGAGGTTGTGTTTCCTCCGTAGCGTTGGAGCTATGATATGATAAATAAAGGAGTCCCAAACATCCCAGGCAATGTACATCAATTCCTCCAATAATAGTAAACAGGTGGTTCAAAAAATACCCCTGAAGAAAATGCCTTAATCATAGCCCAATATTCTCCACAGAAGAGACTAAACCCTCAACAAAAAAAGACACAGAAACCCCTGGAAAAGTTCCAATAGATGCCATTGACGGAGTTCGAAGGTTCAAAAACTTCAGTTCTCGCCCAGAATATAGTGCATATTGTAATTGGTTTGGAGTGAAACATTTTTTACTTATAAATAATTTTAAATTTTGTTACAATCAAATGTTCAAATATTTATTTATTAATCTAATTATTCTTTAAATTTAAAAGTTTGTTACAATCAAATGTTCAAATATTTATTTATTAATCTAATTATTCTTTAAATCGAAAAATAAATTTTGAATTTTTTAAATATAAAATTCTATTTTGGAATTGATTAATAGTTATGATTCAACACATTTTATGTGATTTTATAAGTATTTATTAAATAAAATAATAAAATAAATAAAAAAATGGAAAATAAATCAATGTTGCACGAGTTTATGGAATGAGGGAACATTGGAAACGTGGGTACGAGTATCGGATACGGCTAAAAGCTTCTCCTAAATTTGTAGGAAGCGTCAAGTTGAGAGTGACGATAATATATATTAAATTTTAAATAATATAATATTAAATTTTAATATATATTAAAANCATTGGAAACGTGGGTACGAGTATCGGATACGGCTAAAAGCTTCTCCTAAATTTGTAGGAAGCGTCAAGTTGAGAGTGACGATAATATATATTAAATTTTAAATAATATAATATTAAATTTTAATATATATTAAAAATTAAAAATTATAAAATTTAAAATATCAAAAATAATTGAATAAAATAATTAATAATTTATAAACGTTTAAGAGAAATTTGACACTTAAAAGTTAAACCATAAATATTAAAGTCTAAAGATAAATATTTATGCTTTTAAATTATTCAAAAGATTATATTTTGTATTTTAGTTTAGGAAAAAAAAGCACCCACATCATATTGATATTCATATTGATAAAATGTCCAAAGTAATAGATAGTTCAAAAATGAGCAAATGCCCAAAGTAATACATATTTGATATTTCAAAAGCTGGAAAAATGATCAAAGTAATGCATAGTCCAAAAATGCCTAAAAACGAAGGCTCAAAATATATAATTAACAATGAAGGTTATCATAAAGTGTGATCTTCAATTGCAAGTCTATCCATATAAGCTTGAGCTTCACTAAGCACTGCAAATCCATCATCACCATCATCATCATCATCACCAAGATTAAATGCAATGTGATCTAAGGGTATGCCAACCAAGCCTGCATTTGGTGAAGGATTATCCTCATCATCATCAATCTGAGTAGGATCTTCAACATCCACATCCCGTCGTGCTGTCGGGCCTTCTAAATACTCAGGTAGCTTCCTTGAACAAATTCAAAGACTACTATGCACAAAAACCAATTTCTCTGCTCTATTTGAGGTAAGCCTATTCCTCTTAATAGAGTGGATGAAACTATAGGTGGACCAATTCCTTTCTACTACAAAGGAACTAGCAACTTGAGATAGCAAGCGCAAGTTGTCGAAGCTCTTGGACTCCCCCCCATACATTATCCACCATCCAATGTGATTCTTTTGTGCATAAATATTGATGTCCTGCTTTGCATCCCGAGTGAATGTAGGGCGGCTTAAGGTACCAAAATCAATAAATTGTGCTCGTATCATACTTACTTCATCATGAGTATACATATTTCTTATGGCATCAAGAAACCCATTCTTTACCCATTCATCATCAATTGGTATAATTCTATTTGGTCTCTCCATATACCACTTTGGATTAATGGCATATGCAGCCACATGAAGAGAGGTATTGAGTTTGAGCCATCTCTTGTCTATTATATTGTGGATTTCTTGTTAAAAATCCAAAGAGAGGTTTCTCTGATAAATTATGTGCCTTACCTTGCCCACCATGCTACCCATACATTCATATATTTCCCCACGAGTAGGGGAATCAGACTCTGCATACCTAATCAACTCCACAATTGGAGTTGCGAAAGAAATCACATATCTACACTCAGACCACCAATCTTCATCAAGAACCATATCTCTTATCTTCTTGGCTTGAGCTGATTTAGATCGGGACCATGCATTCCATTCTTGAGAAACAACAATGGCTTGTAAGGATGCATGTACCTCAATCATACGTTGAAGAAGAATGAAGTATGTGGCATATCTTGTTTCTGTAGGTTTTAAAAATTGTTTCCTTGCTTTCATCTTGTAGATTGCTAATGATGCATGGTGGTTGCAAATGAACATTTGTGCATATCTTGCATTTGAAATGAGTTTTGAAATCCAAGATATTTTCCCAATGTCTTTGAGGACATTGTTAAGGGCATGTACACAACAAGTAGTCCAAAATACATGCCTATATTGACTTTGGACCATCAATCTCGCTGCTTTGCAAATAGGTGTTGCATCTGTGATTACATGTACTACATTTGAACAACCAACCTCATCAATTGCATCCTTCAATGCCTCAAACATAAAGGTAGCATCCTTAAGTTTTCCACTGCAATCAATTGCTCTTAAAAAATAAGTTCCTACTAAAGATGTGACAATAATATTCAACAATGGCCTTTGTTGAATGTCTGTCCAACCATCCATGACTATTGAACATCCTGTACGAATCCAAGATTGTTTCAGGTCCCCTGTAAGCGCTTGCATTCTTGTCACCCCCTTATCCAACAATGATGTTCTCATTTTATTGTAACCTGGGGGTGTATATCCTGGCCCAATAGTTATGATTTTTCTCACCATTTATTTGTAATATGGCGAGCAAGTGGCATTAAATGAAATTCCATTTGCCATAAAAAAATCAACGACAACATCATCAGTTGCATCCCTATGCACCACATTGTACATTTTACGAATTTGTTCAGTAACAACACTAGTAGAACCCTTACTCCTTATGGAAGTATACCCTTCCTCACAGTCAATTTGTTTTAGTTGACTTTGATTCACTGAATCTCATGTATCATGGGAGGATGATACAACTCTAGGTACCTTAAAATAACATGAATTGTCCACATATGTTTCACTAACACCTAAGGAACTCATGTGAAGCTTGGTTAACTCCATCATTTTTTCAATATCACATGTGCAACCTTTAACCCCTTCACCAGATATGGACAAAAGATGATGCCACACCCTAGTGTAGCTTCCCTTAAATACATGGTTGCACAATGTGCACATCCATTCTTCACAACCACCACTATTCTTTTTTCTTGTTTTTAGTGATTTTTTTCACATACATTAACAACGGTTTCTTGGAGTTTGTGTTTTGTTGGACTTGGTTTTGGCTTGAAATTGGAATTGGAGTAGAACTTGTGTCTTGTCCCCTAGATTGTGGACTCTCAGTCTCCATGATTTCCCTGGTGGTTAATACACAACATACAATTGTACATTAAAAACATGAAACAATATGACACAAAATATGTAAATTATTATTAATAAATGAAATTTGTGTCTTTAAACTTTAAAACTTAGAAATTATAATCTTTTTAAATTTCAAAAAAAAATCTTTAATGTTTAAACTTGTATACTTTCAACTGCTGGCCAGATTCCCTCAAAAATTTTAATCATGGTTTTAAGTTCATGACTTCTATCTACTTCTCTAAAGCAGAATGAAATTATGACCACACTTTCTAACCAGAGTTATACCAAAATTTTACTAACCATTCTAATATGGGAATGATTTGCATGTTAAGTTTTCATTGATGCTATATATAGTATATACATTCTAATTTAAGATGTTGCATAAATGATAAATATTACAACATGCAAATATTTCATTTAAGTGAACAAACTTTTACAGATAATAGAAGCTGAAAGAGTTTATTTGTACAAGAGTTCATGAAGAAGCTGCAAGAGTTCATTTGTGCAAGAGTTTAAGTGAAATGAACATTTGTGCATCTCTTCAAAATAGTGAATAATTTAACTATACTTTAGTGAATAATTACAGTTATTAGCATGCACAACTTGGCTGAAATGCATCATGAATTTCTTTTCTAACACAGATGGAATATGAAAATGGGCCAGATAAGGAGTGGAGTGTCATATTTGTACAGTGCTTGATTAATTCCAGGTTGGACAAGCGAACTGGAACTACACAGGTAATAAAGTATGCAGAGAAGAAATATATAGGTTTGATAGAGATAATATAGTGTGAAGAGAACAAATACACAGGTTTTACAGAGGTTCAACGTAATTGAGCACATCAAACTAGAAAAAAGGGAGGCAAACTTTATTTGATAATTTGCCTTACCTATTTCATGGAAATTGAAATCGAATCTGAATTGTTGCATGCTAGCATCGGTTATTTTCTAACTGTCAACTCTATTTATTCTACCTGCCACAACTCTATTCATTAGATAGAGGTAAGGATAATCTTAATTGTTGCATGCTAGCGCCAATAATTTTCTAACTCTCAAATCTATTCATTCTACCTACCACAACTCTATTCATTAGATAGAAGTAAGGATAATCTGAATTGTTGCATGCTAGTGCCGGTAATTTTGTAACTCTCAACTCTATTCATTCTACTTGCCACAAATCTATTCATTAGATAGAGGTAAGGATAATGGTCTACCTGCCACAACTCTATTCATTCTGAGAATAGGAAATAGAAGATGAAATGTGTAACGAGAATAGGAAATAGAAGATAAATTGTGTAATGCGTGTACAACCTTTTCCAGCAGAAACCATGCTAATAAACTTACATTAGAACTTGAGAAATTTCCTTCGAAAGTGTAGAGACAAGTGGAAGGATTTAAAAAGAACAGTTAGTTAACTCATAAATACACAGTGCACACACTCTATAACATAAAAATTAAAAAAAAAAAACTAGCCTTTCCGATTCTAAAAATTAAGTGAATGTCATTCGTTAGAAACTTAGATGCAGATTTTAGAATAATGAATATATCATATGGCGGACTAACCTGTGGGAGAGGGTGTCACGGTCATGGTTGTTAAGACGCTGAATAACGGGTGGATATCATGAATAAATGAAGTGTCGACCATTCAAATCACATTATAAAACATCAACAAGGGCATGTCAACTATATGTAGCACACGTGATTTTCATGTTCCGGAGTCGGGAAGCTTCAAGCATTACAAATATGAAACTCAAAAACAGATCATGACCCTGAGCATTACAAATATGAAACTCGAAAATAGATCACGACCTCGAGCATTACAAATTTGAAACTCGAAAACAAATCGCTTGTAAATGAAACAATGACTGTTACCTTAACACCTGTAGTGTAGTTTCTGCTCGACGCATCTCACACTCTCTTGAATCTGAAGCCACCTCTCCATTAACGCAGCTCGTTAGTCTCTCTCATAGTGCGTCTCACACTCTCTTGAATCTAAAGCCACTTCTCCACGAAATTAATTGTGTATCATTGATAAAAGGGACTCTTTTTATTGAGAATTTTTTAGAGAGATTTTAGGCTTTAGTGTGGGAAAAAATTAGTGATTGCTGATTTTTCAATCCGTGGGTGCTCCTTGTTTTATGGAAAGCTTGTACAAGTTCCCAAGACTCCAAAAATAGTCCAAAGCTCATGCTTTTTCATATCAGCAGCTCCCAAATAGTTCCCAAGCTCCCAAAACGGTGGGAGCATAATCAGAAACTCCTAAACTCCCTGGAACATAGGAACATGGAGAACGAACTTTCTAAAGGTTAGGAGCGGTTCCGTGTAATATATAAAAAAATGTGATTAGACGAACTTTCTAAAGGTTGGGAGCGGTTCCGTGTAATATATACAAAAATGTGATTAGATATAACACATGGATCTCTATGCAATTTTACAAGTATTTATATTTATAGATAAATAAAATAATTAAAAAAATAAAAAAATGAAAAAAAAAGATGTGATAAGATATAACACCTATGCAAACTCTTAAATGTGTCTTGTGTTTTAAATGTTGAGGTAGGAAAATCATACTTCCCTAGGTAGGGAAATCTGTAACAAATTTTGATGTATGTGCATGATGTTGTGATTAATTATTTTGTAACAAATTTGATGTATGTGCATGATGCTGTGATTAATTCTTCTTCCATGGAAATAAGATGTATGATCATGATGTTGTGGCAAGAATCCTCCATTCAATATGTACACATCATGGTTTCTCACTGTACACAATCTTGGAAATGAGATGTATGAGCATGATGTTGTGGCAAGAATCCTCCATTCAAGATATACACATCACGGTTTCTCACTATACACAACCTTGGTGCACTGCAACATTTAAGATCAACTACCATGTGCCATGGAAATGAGATGTATGAGCAAGATGTTGTGGCAAGAATCCTCCATTCGAGATGTATACATCATGGTTTCTCACGATACACAACCTTTGATCAACTACCATGTGCCATGGAAATGAGATGTATGAGCAAGAATCCTCCATTCGAGATGTATACATCATGGTTTCTCACGATACACAACCTTTGATCAACTACCGTGTGCCATGGAAATGAGATGTATGAGCATGATGTTGTGGCAAGAATCCTCCATTCGAGATGTACACATCATGGTTTCTCACGATACACAACCTTTGTACACATCATGGTTTTTCAGGATACACAACCTTGGCGCACTTCAACATTTAAGATCAACTACCATGTGAGCATTTAATAAGCAATCAATTTCCATGCCTTGACAACCTAATGAAGGATTTCATTTAAAGCACTCCACAATGCATTTACAACACCTGTCAGCTCAATTAAAACTCCTGCCAGTATCACTGATACACAACCTTTGTACACATCATGTTTTTTCACGATACACAACCTTGGTGCAGTGCAACATTTAAGATCAACTACCACACCATGTGAGCATTTAATAAGCAATCAACTTCCATGCCTTGACAATCTAATGAAGGATTTCATTTAAAGCACTCCACAATGCATTTACAGCTCCTTGTCAACACAATTAAAACTCCTACCACTATCACTGAGCACGACACGCTAAGCTCAACTTGGTGGCAACTAGGGAGTGTAGCTACTACAGGCAAGCAACAATTTGGTTTAGCAATCAGCGTTAAATTGGTCCTATGGTCTTCTCCATTTATATATATAAATGGTCTTAAATGGACACTATTTCTTTACGTTATCAAATCTTTGCTCCTTTGCTTTGTGTTCATGGGCATCTTCTCCTACATTCATTTCTCTTGATTGATTTGAAGATCGTCCTACATTCATCTCTCTTGATCGATTTGAAGATGGAACTCTTGATCGATTTGAAGATCAGTTCCATCTGTTCATATGCAACCTTCTGATATCATGTAAACCAACTATCATATATAAATACGTAATCTTGTTTTCCTTTAACGACATTTTTCCTTATATTATAACATATAAAT
>SNQJ01S0058020.1:254-19669 GCA_010110895.2 Picea sitchensis | reverse complement strand
AAAGAAAAAAGCAAATACCAGTGGGTTTGTTGGCTCCTTTTTGGATGTAAATTGCAGTATAAGGCAGGCCAAGTTCTTTCTAAGAAAATCCTCTGTGAAATCTTGTTAATTCACGAGCCATTAATCTAATTTCTGAGAATTACGGGCACAACTAGAAATATATCACTAACTTACAATCTCCTCTCTCCTTGTTTGGGCTCCCCGTTCATGGAGCAGCCTTACTAATTAATTCACGAGCCATTAATCTCATTTCTGAGAACTATTAGCACAATGAGAAATATATCACTAACTTGCAATCCCCTCTCTCCTTGCTTGGGCGGCTCCCGGTTCTTGAGCATCCTTACTAAAAACTTCGAAGTCTCACGGAGTTCTGGTCAATTAATAGAACTTATTGTTTGCCACTACTCAGGTCTAGTTTAACACTAGAAAATGAATGATAGCAATAGTACGAAAATGCAAGAATTACACGAGAAATGAGAGAACTGAATTGAGGTGGCAAGTGCATATGACAGCTGCCTCGGAAAGATTCCTACACGTTATTATAGAGAACGGATTTGACACGTATTGGATTTAATGTTAATATTATATTCGTTTAAGTGGGACGAAAAACAGTGCTTTCATATAATTTTAGTACATTCAAAATGTTAAATATTTCCATTGATCAATAATGTTAAATCAGAAGAGGTCCAGACACCAATGCCAACAAGCAAGCTGGTTCGGGTTACTTACAAACAAAATGGTCACAACTAGGGACCAAGTCTAAACAAGTAAAATCGAATTATTCCAGGAGCCGTAAGATATGCAATAATGCCATTAAAGTCCATAATAAGTTTTCTCTATTCTAATTTCAAAATAGACTCTAATTTCAAAATGGACGGAGTCTGTCGCTTGCTTGCAAAACTTAAATTTATAACATAAAAAAACTAAAATCAGAATTCATGAATTATTAATATTATATTAACTCCCTCTGATTATTAATATTATATATAATAACTCCACACATATTAATAATATTATATTAACTCCGTGTGATGATTAATATTCTATAATAATTCTAATAACTAATATTATTTATAATAACTCCACCGACATTACTAATATTATTTTAATTCTCTAGTTAAAATAATATTATAATACTATATTTATAACTAATATTCTTATATATATAGGATTCATGAATTATTAGAAAAAATAATAAATATAAATTACTAATATTATATTAACTCTCAAATAATAAATATAAATTACTAATATTATATTAACTCTCTCATTAGAATAATATTATAATACTATATTCATAACTAATATTCTTAAATAAGGTTCACGAATTATTAAAAAAAATAATAGCTATAAAATGAAAACATAAATCCCATAAGAGGGAAACATTAATCTTTAATAACTATTATATTTGAGTTATCAAATAAAAGGAAAAACAAGTGACAACAATTTTATAAAATTTTCATACATTTAAAATGAGGAAGATAAATTCAACAAGATGCATTTCAAAATAAGGAAGATAAATTCAACAAAATGTGTTTTATAAAGATAAAACAAGTGAACTCAATTTTGTCTTATGATAATAGACTCTAAAACAAGCCTATACTGAAAGTGTCATCTTTTTAATATCTTTGCACCTTCACCTTATAAGGAATTTAATGAGATGTTTAAGACAACTTTTTTTCATATTTTATTTATTATTATTTTTAATTTTTTAATAGCTTGAGTTTTTTAATTCTCAAATACAAAATGGTTATATAAATTTATTTATTTTCTTTTCTTAATTTTGAAAAATTAATTTTTTTACAAATTATAAATATAATTATCTTTTCAAAAAACATTAATATTAATTAATTAAATAATTACTAATTAATAATATCATCTTCATTGTTAACCTAATAACCCTTTTTACATCATAATCTATATTTGTATATCGTATTTTAACTTTTTTTATTTTTAGGATAATAATATAACTATTTTAACATTCCTTTTTTATTGGGATTTCTTTTTATAAGGAGGTTGTAGTTCATATGTTTGATTTTGATTTTCAAGGTAGATTGTTTTACTTTTGAAATTGTAATTGTAAATTGGATCAAAGTTTGAAGAGTGATTATGAATTTTAACAATATCTTCCCTTTTTACATCATAATCTATATTTGTATATCGTATTTTAACTTTTTTTATTTTTTAGGATAATAATATAACTATTTTAACATTCCTTTTTTATTGGGATTTCTTTTTATAAGGAGGTTGTAGTTCATATGTTTGATTTTCAAGGTAGATTGTTTTATTTTTGAAATTGTAATTGTAAATTGGATCAAAGTTTGAAGAGTGATTATGAATTTTAACAATATCTTTCAATATTATTTTTATCTATTGAAATTTAACTTTCTAAACAAAGCTTTTACATGGGTGGATGAATAATTTACTATACCATATACATAAACAAAATACATAAACAAAATGGTCAAAATACATTACCTTCTAAATACAAATTAGTAGAGAAAAACATTTTAATTGAAAAAAAAACTTTTCCCTATACTCCAACTCTCACCTCATTGTAACTCTATATAACTTCACATGTTTTTCCATCCCTAAACGTGCACAAAATGTGATTACCTTTGAAACTTATTTCTTATATAATATGTCAAATTCTTATTCTAACAAAACACTACAAATTAAGTACATTTTAGTAGTATTCTCGCATATAAATATAATTTATTATCAATTTGTTTTGACACTTCATTTATATCTTTTATATCTTCACTCTAGGGTATGGATTCATTAATATTATTCACTATAGTGAATGGAGTTTTGACACTTATTTATATCTTTCATATCTTCACTCTAGGGTATGGATTCATTAATATTATTCACTCTAGTGAATGGAGTTTTTTCCAACAATGTAAAATTAATTTGAGAAAAGTAAATAATATATAAAATTATATTTATTCATTTTTTTTTTGGTAGGTGGAGAAATTAGCATGAAATATTAAATGGCTCATTTGCTTCTTTCAAGAAGGATATCTTAAAAAGTCAAATGACATAAATTATTCTATGTTCATTCATTATTTTAAAATTAACTTTATAATTGTTATATTGATTTATAAGTTTTAATTTTTATATGTAATCATGGAAACTTAGAATTTAGATATTAAATAGTAAATATTAAACATTAAATTGTTTTGTTTTCATTCTCATGTTATACAAATTTGGCACAAGTTTTAGATGATGTAAAATTTTATCATTATTTTTATTTTTGTTTAATGGTTAATTTCAAAGATTTGTTTACATTTTAAATAATCATTTAGAATTAGATTAATGTGATGAATTAATTATAATTTTGATGGTTATTTCCTTCCAAAAATACATTTTTTTTACATCAACAATGTGCATTCGACATACTCCTCCAACACTTACAAGCAAGAGAACCAAAAGATCCATTGAAGATTATCATCCAAGACACTACATGCACAAGAAAATCCTACCTTATACACCGCATCAAAGAAGCACTATCTTCTCAAGCAACATCTTCCCACACCCCAATATTGCTTCTTGCCCCTACTGGAGTTGCAACATTTAACATACATGCAACCATTATACATGCATGATTTATGATTCCTATCAAAGACACAAGGCATTTACATGGTTAGTCTCTTATAGTATTCCAAGAAGAGATGAAACATATTCACTACATTCTAATTGATGAAATGAGCTTTATAGGATCTAGACTTTTTGTACAGAATAAGTCACTTGCATGATGCATTTCCAAAAATAAACCACTGCTCATTCAATTACTGCTCAATAATTCTTGTGGGTCACTTGGGTCAACTGCCACTAGTAATGGACAAACCTCTTTATGCAGGAGCAACTCCGAGGAGGAGCTTATGGACAACTTTTACCACTATAATCAAGTTTTATACAATATTTTGACAACAAGACATCTCTAGCACCCAGTCACTCTTCCGCCAATTGTTAACCAAAATTCACAATGTTACACCAACAATTGATGATTAGAACCTCCTTCAATCTAGGTTTGACAAATTCTTATCTATTGAATAACGTCAAAGGTTTGACACTTCAATCCACCTCTTTGCAACAAACATTCTTGTGGACAACCATAACAAGATCATGCTTCAATCCTTGAATATGCCAATCACACGAAGTTCCACATAATTACTTGGTGCTTCAGAAGCACACCAACAAGACGATGACAAGCTAGAAAAACATGTCTTGCTATGTATAAACCAACTATTTATGCTATCTTGCGATTTATCGGTCCAAGCAGGATTAGTCAATGGTGCTCTCAGAGTAGTTATGCAAATTGTATATGCACCAGGAAGTAACTGTCCAAATTTTTCAACATATGTTGTTGTGGAATTTGATAAATACATTGGCCCTCCATGGGACCAAACCCAACCACAACATGTACCAATTCCACCTATACAAAGAAGTAACAAGAAACGAATCCCCCTTAAGATGTCATGGGCATTGTCTATACATAAATCTCAAGGAATGACTTTAACAACGTTTATCATTGGCATTGGAAACACTAAATGTCGAGGGTTGATCTTCACGACAATGTCACACACTACTACTATAGAAGGAATGCACATACCACCATTATTCTCCTTCGAACGCTATGAAAAAATGAAGGATATTGCTTATGTATCACTACGAAAAGAAAAGAAACACGCTTATGTTCTTTGTCACTTACCTTCTAGATTCTTCTATGTTGTGATCATACTTCTATATATGCAATGTTCGACTTGGTCCATACTTCTATATAGGAAATGTTCGACTTGTTCCACACTTCTATACATAAAATCAAATTGTGTCAAATATTTGCTAACAAATACCTATCAATCATACTTTGATCTAATCAATTTTCCTATTCTCCTCTATGCATAGAAGTTATTAATATACCATTACAATGTTACTCATGAAATAATATATATAAAAACAATTTAAAAAATTATTCTTTACTTTTCTCTTCGATGTTAACTTTCCCATCTTTCAGGGGTATGCTAGTCTTATACAACTTAGCCAATTCACTAGAATTGTTAAAATCTCTAAATAAAAGCAATGGAGCTTCGTATTCCCAAAAAGGCGGGTTGTATCCTACACTATGAGTAGATGTTGTTTAATGTGTTGTCATGTATGTGCTATAATATTAAAAATCAATGCACTTTGAAGTTCTCTCAAGTGAGGAGAGGAGTGGGCATTTAGAGGATGTATGGAGTTTTTTTTAATATATAAAAAGTAGTTAGATAAATGTGTTCTAACTACTTTAATGTTGTTTTATTTTTAGTTGACAATATTTTTAAATAATATTTAAAAGAACAACTATACTAGCATACCCCCTAAGTAGGCGAATGAGAATGTTGAAGTAATAAAGGGAGGTGTACATAGTATTATATAGGCAAATAGGTCCTTGTTTTTTTTGAAAACACGCAAAGCATCTTGGTATGGTAATGGAATAAGGAATCAATAAAATACTGTGTGAAAGTGTGTTGTAAATATATTTAACAGCAGGTTGTAATTGGAGATCAATAAAAACATTGTAAGAAACAAGAGGAATCCATGTAATATAAAGGACAATTTTTTTTTAACATACCACATAGTTATGGATTACATTCATTGATCTAAGAAGAGTAAGAAAGGGTTAAACCAACAAAGCATCTAACTGTGCTTCTTCTTTCTTTCTAAGTGCAACATATGCACTATCTTGCATTTTTGCATAACGTTCAAAAGAGAAAAATGGTGAGATGTGCAACCTAATGATTTGACTCCTGATATTGTTGTAAAGGGTAATCCTTTCCATTCAACCTTTTCAATGTTTATGGTGGCCTTGGATAGTGTTAAGCCTTGGGATTTATGTATAGTCAAGGTGCATGCCATTTTGAGCGGGATTTGTTTCTTGGTGCTACATTTTATGGGTGGCATTGGCACTTGTTTGGGGTTGATATGGTCCCATGGTGGACCAATAAATGTATCAAACTCCACAACAACATACTATGGCAAGTTTGGAGGGTCGACTCCTTGTTTGTAAGCAATTTGGGTGACCATTCCTAGTGTTCCTAGCTTCTCATGACACAATTCTTTATTTATTGCATAGTCTCTTTTTGTTGTGTTTGTCAAGATCATGTTACCCAAACTTCCCTATCATCTTAAGATTTGTATGGAAAATCTATAAAATGTGTATGTATACATTTCTCTTTTCTCTTCAAATAAAATTATTGTACTCCTAAATCTTTTAGTTTTAATTTTCTTTAGATTTTAAACTTAAATCTATTTATTTTTTATAAAAATAAAAGGAAAAAGGAAAAAACCATAACATGATATTAATCAAAATTATGAGAATGGTTAATTAAGATAGAATTCGTGAGGGAGAGATATGCTATATGTACATTAGAAAGCTACATTACCTATGTATGTTATTAAAAGAGCCATTTAAAGTAAAAACTTTAATTTCAAACCAACATCTTATTATCAACATGTGATTTAGTTAATTATAAGGCATCATAACTTAAGTTCATAACATGATTTTTTTTTCTCTATCAACATGTAATTTAGTTAATTATAAGTCATTATAACTTAGGCTCATAATATTACTTTTTTACACTATAACATAAATTAACTTTATAATATAAAGTTTTGTAAACAAATTTTTTAAGCACAAAATATGACCATTAATTAAGGGTGGTTTAATAAAGTTTTGTAGACAAAATTTTTAAGGACAAAATATGACAAGTAATTAAGGGTGGTGTAATAGATACAATATAATCATCGAAAATTTGTAAGTACAAAATATGACCATTAATGAAGGGTGGTGTAATAGATACATTATAATGATCCTTCCTTAGTTGTTTTTGTTGTAAAAAAATATATTATAGATTATCTTATGTTATGATGTAATAAAATAAAATTATGATTATTTAATAATTAATTATATCATTAATAAACAAAATTAATAGATAAAATTTAAGATGATAAAATTTTGATATTTTTAGAATATTAAAAAATATTTTTTATTTTTTTTATTTTCCATCTTTTTAATAGTGATAAATAAATAAATAAAGATAACAAATCTTAATACCACAAAATTATAAAACAAATAATTTTATATTATAAAATAAATAAAACCAAATTATAATTAAATCATATGTCACAAAACATTTAATTATTTCATTATACATTAATAAGGAAATGTTGGAAATTATCTAACACTTTTACTAAATCTCATACTTTTGAATGTATTAAAGATAAATTTTGTCACCTATTAAATTATGTTTTTGAATTTTATTTTTTTTGAGTTGTTGTGAATAGTATAGCCTATTATATATAGAAATAAGGATATATGTTATTAAAAGTTATGTTTTTGTTTTTTTTTGTTTTTTTTGTTTTTTTGTTTTTTGAGTTGGTGTGAATAGTATAACTTATTATATATAGAAATAAGGATATATGTTATTCAAAGTTTTTGATCTATTGGAGATAGATTTAGTTATGATTATATAAGATATTGGTTTTCTTGTAAATATTAGCTAAACTAAAATTACTTTTTAGTTTTCAAGTAAGATTTAAAATTGCTTTTACTAACAACTCATCTTCTTCATATTTAAGAAAACAAGTTAAAGTCCGCCCCCTTACGAATCATGTGGGAGTCATTTGATATGGTGTGGTTTGATTTTCCTTGAATAAGGGTGATGATGGTGGTTGTTTACAACTAAGTTATGATAATTTTTGCCACCTTTGAAAAGAATAAGAATAAGAATAATTTATTTTTTTCCTTTTTATAATATAAAATTAATTAAATATAGTTTGTTGGGTTGTAGTTTTATAAACTATCTAATCTTGCAACAAGTTTTGATTTTTTTTTTTAAATGTTAAACTTTGAATTTTTTTTAAAATGTTAAACTTTGAATTTTTTTTAAAATGTTAAACTTTGAATTTTTTTAAAAATGTTATATATTTCATTTAAGGTCCTACTAAAATGAATAAATTGGCATATAAAAAAACATAAACATGGTTATGATTGTATTACTAATTGATGAATATATCTATAAATTTTAGATAAATTTTAAATAACAATTTGTGGTTGCTAGATTATCTTTATTTTTAGTTGGTAATGTTATATTATATTTGTTTCTTAAAAATGTTTTAATGCAATAAGTATATGTAGTAAAAAGTGAAACTCTAAAGTAATTATACAACACTTAAAACTTGTAATAATGTATTATTTATGGATAAGTAATAAAAGAAAAGATAAGTGACAACACAATAATCTAAGAGTACATTTGCCAATGAAAACAAGTTGGTTTTAAGTTTAAAATTGAGTTTTATGTACACATTTTCATTGTAAATAAATAAATGTACAAGGTCACTTGTAAAAATGTAAATTAACATAAGAGACAATAAATATTGTAATGAGAAAATCAAAAAGCAATTTATCATAAGTTTAGTAGTGAAATATAATATTAAAGAAGATTTAAAATACCTCCCCAAAATGTAAAATTTGTGAAACTAGTAAAATAAAGAACACTCCTCTAAAAGACCAAGTCTAAAATATTAGGTTTGGTTTTTAATGTAAACTTTGTAAAACTAATAAAATAAAGAACACTCCTCTAAATGATCAAGTCTAAAATATTAGGTTTGGTTTTATAAAAAATTTATTTTAATTAATAGAGAAATAAAAGGAAACACATGCAAGTTAAATTTTTTATTTTTTTTTATTTTAACTCAATGCACACAGAAATAAGATAAAAAAATGTCACATCACAGTTGTTCCACACCTTTTACCAATCAAATACAAGATAATTTGTTTTTTATATATTTGTATTAGTTGTTACACATTTTACCAATCAAATTCAAGATAATTTGTTTTTTAATATATTTATATATTTGTATTTTTTGATTTGTAATGTTAAACATTATTTGTTTTTTTCACTAAACCAAGAAAATTTAAAGGGAAAAAGAATTATCAAGTTTGCATTAGTATTTTCATTTAAAGGTCTTGACATTAGTATTTATGTTAGTGATGAGAATTTTAGTAATAAAATGGACATTATTGGCAATCTCTAAACTTTATATAGGTAATTTAAAGATGGTTGATATTGCTCTTTCAGGAGCATATACTATACATTAACCTTGTTTTAACATAATATTGAATGTAAATTCTTTTCTCTTCCATTGTTTATGTGATGTTATAGCATTTATATGGCCTAGCTTATGAATGTTTTACATAATAACATATTTTTAACTTGAAGAAGGATCTAAATGTATTCAATTGTATGAGAATTGCAATTCTAATTTGGCTATGGAACTCTCATAAAACTCCCCAATGTCTCAATAATGGTTTCAACTTTCAAGCTGATAATTCCATTTATTACTTATGCTTATCAACAATGCTTATATCATATTTGGTTCCCAATGATTAAAAATAATTGGCACCTTTAATATGAACCCGGATATGAAATTCCCATCCTTGAAGTCAGGGGATTATCATTGTAGACTTAAGGAATTAAGCCTCTTTCCCTTTAGATAAAAATAAATATTATATCGTTTGAGAAAAATGAAGACACTCCATGAAAGCAAGGCTCAAGTTTGCTAAAATTTGTCTCTACTTATCTTAAAGTAAAAATTACTTCAACACATCAAAACCTCTCCAAATATACCTAGCCTTAACAAATAAAAACTAAAAATCAATCTTATATTTTTTGAGATAAGGCATTTCAAGAGATGCCTTATTTTCTATATTAAGTAATCATAACCATAAATAAACAAATAATAAAAAGATATCACCATAAATAAACAAATAATAAAAAGATATCAAGAACCAATCTTACATTGTTTGATTTGTTAGACGAATAAGTTGAAGTTGCGCGATTTTCTGCGCACGATTAGCTCCGCGATTTTGGCGTGATTGTTTAGTTAACTGCAGATTAGTTTGCTTTCTTGTTTTCATCAACAGTTAGACTGTGAGTTGCTTCGTTATTTACATTTCAAGAGATGCCTTATTTTCTATATTGGCAATCATAACCATAATAAACAAATAATAAAAAGATATCACCATAAATAAACAAATAATAAAAGATATCAAGAACCAATCTTACATTGTTTGATTTGTTAGACGAATAAGTTGAAGTTGCGCGATTTTCTGAGCACGATTAGCTCCGATTTTGGCGCAAGTGATTGATTAGTTAGCTGCAGATTAGTTTGCTTTCTTGTTTTCATCAACAATTAGATCGCGGAGTTGTCATATTTTACTAAGCACCCGCTGTATGTAATTTCCTTAAATATCCATTCCAATAATGAGATCAAGTGTGGTGTTTCTTATGCAATTCGGTTCTATGTTAAATTCGTCTTTCTGTTTCCCCTGTTCTGCAATTCGTTTTTGTCTTGCACATTTGTTTTTCATGGTATCAGAACAGGCTACAGATCCAAACCGGCCCAAATTTTGTCTAATTGCAAACGCCTTTCTCGAAGAAGCTCAGAAGATCTCTTTTTTCTCAGGCAATTTTTTTTGGCCGCTTCTGGTGATATAATTTTTTTTGCAGAAAATGGCCAGCATGAGCTTCCAGGCTCTCATGCAAGCACCTTTCTTGAACGGGTCAAATCATAGCACTTTGGGTAGCCAAGAGATGAAAGTTTTTCTAAGCCGCCATGAATGCTTAGAGATTGTCGGAGATGAAGTTACCTTGCTGAAAGCTGAAAATCGAGATGCATTGGATTGGGATGCGAGACGCACTTACACTTTAGTGGTCAAGAAAAATGCAAAAAGCCTTATGGCTTATCTTTCAAGGGGTGGATGAGTCCATCTTTCCGAAGATTGAAGGCGGGAGCACCGCCAAAGGAGCATGGGATACTCATGAATATCTATCAAGGAACCGAGAAAATGAAGACCGTCAAGTTGCAAACTTCGCGACGGAACTTTGAAACAATGTCTATGAAAGATACAGAGATAGTCGACCAGTTTATGACAAGTGTAAAGCACCTCGTCCATCAAATATGAAGTCAAGGTGAAGACATTCCGGATCAGAAAATTGTGGAGAAGGTATTGCTAAGCCTTCCCGAAAAATTTAATATGGTTGTTGTTGCAATCGAGAATCAAAGGATTTGACTACGCTACTATAGATCAGTTGTTGGGCTCTCTTTATCACATGAGGCGAGATTGCAGTGAGAAAAAACTTCGTTGGAATCAAATTTCCGAATGCAAGCCACCATAAGCAAAGGCCGAGGCCATGGTGGAAGAAGAAAACGACGAGGAAGAGGTTGGCGAGGAAAATCCCAGCCGCAAAAATGCTTGTAGGTCGCATGCAAACCTAGATCAGTCGCATGCAAGATCTTCCCATGATAGAGGTCGAGGCAGAGACGACCGTGCATGGGTTGACAAATCGAAATTCGCCACATCAGAAGAAGCCATACTACAAGTCCGGTCGTTATAAAAGACCTAATTTAATCGAGAGCATGGAACCGCATTATTGCGTAGGAAGAGAAAGCGCAAGAAACCATGTTTTACTCCTGCCATACGACTACATAACCAACCGATTCAGATGTGTGGTTGCTCAACAACGGTTGCAGCAATCATATCACAGGTAACAAAGATCTATTTTCGCCTTTTGATAGTTCTGTCAAAAAAATAAAGTAAAGTTGGGGATGATCGTTTGGTGAATGATCAAGGAATGGGTACCGTTTCTGTACTCTTTAAGAATAATGAAAAGAAATGCATCCGGGAGGTGTATTATGTCCAAGGTCTTAAGCATAATTTGATTAGTGTAGGCCACCTCTCTCAACATGGTTATGATGTAGTGTTTAAAGGGATTGTCTCCACCATACATGATAATCCTCCTAGTAATCGAGTCATAGCTCAGATCAAAAGGACCTCAAACCGCATGTATCCTATCATACTCAAAAATGCCAAAACCCTTGAGACTTATCTCGTTATGAAACCCGATGAGTCATCGCTGTGGCATCAACGCATATGGTCATTTGTCTTTTGATTATCTCAGTCAACTATTAAAGAAATCTATGGTCATTGGTCTCCCCGAATTCGAAGTCCAGCACTGGGCATGTGAAAGTTGTGTTTTAGGAAAGCATCATAGAGAATTTTTTCCTTCTGCTGCTACCTTCAGAGCTAAATCTCCTTTAGAACTCGTTCACACGGATCTATGTGGACCCATGCAAAAAGAGTCGATAGGAGGAAGTTTTATGTGCTAACATTCATTGGATGATTACGTTGTATCGATCTTGGGTTTACTTCATTCAAGCAAATCGGTGACATTTTCCGTGTTCAAAGAATTTGGCCATGACAGAGAAGCAAAGCCGACACTATGTGAAAGTGCTAAGATAAGATGGTGGAGGTGAGTGTGACTCAAAGTCATTCACTCAGATTGCAAAGAACAAGGAATTCGAGGCAGTTTACTTGCAGATACAATCCGCAGCAGAACGGAGTCGCAGAGCATAAAAACCGCACTATGTTAAACATGGCAAGGAGTACGATGAATGGTAAGAATCTTCCAAACAACTATTGGGGAGAAGCTATTGCATGCTCTGTGCATATTCTCAATCGTGCACCTACAAAGAGTCTAAAAGATCAAAGTCCATTTGAGGCATGGATTGGTAAGAAACCGGATATATCTTATTTTCTTGTTTTTGGGTGTGTTGCTTACTCCCATGTTCCTGATGACCTTCAAAAGAAGTTGGATAATAAAAGTGAGAATGCATTTTTATTGGGTACAGCGAACAACAAGCATATCGACTGTTTAACCCAATCACACAGAAGTTTATTATTAGCAGAGATGTCAAGTCCAGAAGACAGAGTTTGGGATGACAAGGTCACAAGCATCTTTGTTCCATTAGTTGATACAAATGAACCAAAGTTGATAGAAGAACAACAAATTTCATCAAGTACTCCATATTTTGTGCCAAGAAAACTAGCAGGACAAGATCCGACTAGTGATTCAGATCAAACCGCTGCCTCCATGCAAAGGCAAAAGACAAGAAGTCTCCGCGATTTGTATGAGCATACTCAGCCATTGTGGGATTTGGATGCACTTTTATGCATTCATAACATATCAAATCCAAACATATGAAGAAGCGGTAAAACAAAGAAGAAGCATGGATAAATGCTATGGATGAAGAGATTGAAGTCATTGAGAAAATGACACTTGGGATCTTGTTGATCTCCGTGAAGGAAAGAAAAGCATAGGTGTAAAATGGGTGTACGTGCATCCAAGTTCAATGAAAAGGAGAATTTCCGGGTTGATTAAGGCCGATTATTTCGTAAAAGGGTATAAAGTACAAGATGGAATTGACTATGGGGAAACATATGCCCTCAGAAGCCAAACTTCGATACCAGCCGAAAGCAAGATTGGCCGGCTAAGTGCCAGAGAATAGATGGCCTTTCTATCAAATGGACGTGAAGTCACTTTTCTAAATGGCATCCCCGAATGAAGAGGTATATGTTGATCAACCTCCAAGTTATGAGACTGCTGGTAGAGAAACGATGGTGTATAAGTTGAAGAAAAGCATTGTATGGCTTAAAGCGTGTTCCCCGATCATGGTATTTACCGGATTGATGCATACCTCATCAAAAATGGCTTCATCGGAGCAAAAATGAGCCAACCTTATACATCAAGATTGATCAACATGGTAAGATGTTAATTATTTGTTTATATGTAGATGATATGATTTACACCGGCAATTTGAAAATTGATGAATTCAAAGTTGTCATGGAAAAGAATTTGAGATGATCGACTCGGTTTAATGAAGTATTTCCTTGGTATTGAAGTAAGCCGGTTAGAATCATGCATGTTTATCAGTCAGTCAAAGTATGCTTCCGATTTGTTGAAAAGGTTCAAAAATGCTTGAATGTAAGGCTGCAACTTCTCCTATTGCTTTAGGCACCAAGTTAAGCAAAATGATCAAGGAAAGTCCATTGATCAAACTTTGTATAAAAGGCTAGTGGGCAGCCTTATGTACCTCACCGCCACTAGACCCGACATAATGTTTGTTGTAAGTCTTATCTCTAGATTCATGGAGTCACCCAAGGACTCTCACTGGCAAACTGGTAAGAGAATTTTATGGTATGTGGTCGAAATGCTTGATTATGGTTTATGGTATCCTTCAGAATCAAAAGTTTTTTAGTTGGCTTTAATGACAGTGATTTTGCCGGAAGCATTGATGATGGGAAAAGCACCGCTGGTTATGCATTTCAACATGGATCAACCGATTTTACATCAAGAAAACAACCAGCTTGTTACATTGTTCTCCTCCGCAGAGTCAATATGTTGCAAAGAATCTCCGCAAAGATGTCAAGTCAAGCCATTAAGAAGGTTAATGAGTGACTTTTCACCAAAGAAATTGGAGCCAACTCCAATCTATTGTGACAACAGTTCTGCTAATTACATGGTCCAAGAATCAAGTCTTCAACAAAAGAGCAAGCACATTGATATCCGTCATCATTTTATTCGAGAATTGGTAAATGAAGATGTAATCAATGTAAAATTTTGTAAATCAGCAAATCAACAAACTGATATCTTCACAAAGACTTTTGGCACAGAAACATTTGTATCACACATATCTAAGTTGAGTGTTGTTAGGTTAAATGATTGTAGAGCTCCAACTTAAGCAAGTGTGTTAGACTAATATTGAAGTTGCGCCGATTTTTCTCACAAGACGCATTAGTCTTCACATTTTGGCGGATTGATTAGTTAGCTGCAGATTAGTTTGCTTTCTTGTTTTCATCAACAATTAGACTGTGAGTTTCTTCGTTATTTACGAAGCACCCATTGCATGTAATTTCCTTTAAATATCCATTCCAATAATGAGATCATGTGGTGTTTCTTATACCCGGGTTCCTCGCGGTTAAATTGCCTTTCTCATTTCCTCCGCTCGCACTGCTTTTGTCTTGCAGATTTGTTTTTCATGATTGAGGTCAAGGCATTTCAAGAAATACCTTATTTTCTATGTTAAAAAACTATAAAGATATTAAACTATAGTTCTAGTCCATTGTAAAGTCATAACACTTGAATAGTTATTGTGTATCTATACAAACACTCATCATTACATCATTCTGCTACTATGGAAAGTTCTTTTACATTCTTTTATACTGATGAAACAGATGCCCACTTCATTATGAGAGAGGCTTCGGCTTTCCTGTGTTTTTCTATTTAAATTTTATATTTGCTTTGACGCTATTGGTAATTTCTCTTAGATTATTTCATTCCAAGAGAGGCTTCGGTGTGTTTTTCTATTTAAATTTTCTATTTGCTTTGACACTATTGGTAATCTCTCTCTCAGATTATTTCATTCAATGTACGATATTAGTAAAAAAAAAACAGTGTCTCGGATTTTCATTAGTCAAAAGAAAACAGTGTTTCGGATTTTCAGATTCATTGGGTTTATTTAACAGGACATATGCACTGCTATTCATCAAAATTATCTTAATATCTGCTTAAGATATTTCTATTTTTTTAAAAGAAAAATGTTGATGTTCAACATATTTCATTCTCTTGTGGCTGTAGTGGTCGTTACAACAATTTTATCTTGGCCCGCTTACATTAATAACTGAAATGAATGTTCATCGAATTGGGAAATTTAAACCAGACACGATGACAGTGAGGGGCACGTCTGGTAAACAGCTCAACGATTTCCAACCCACTCGAGTGGCCAGTCTTTTCACATATTCAAATTAGAATGCCACAACTCTACAAAGATAATTAGACATCAAGCCAAGGCTAGCGCCACGGTTAGAATATTCGTTGATTGATTGATTAACATGTAGTCTAAAAGTCTATCAGTTTGGATTTACAACTTAGTGTATTGGGGAAATAGCCAGTAATTGAAGTGGTAAAATTCGATTGGATAATCGAATCGGCAGTTTCGACAAAGTTAAAACAAATTAAAAATGACTATGGTCTGTGGATTTGAAGCTAGCGTGATATACTCAAATCTTGGATTGTATATTTAGAATGTCTGAGATAGCAAATTGGTGTTAGGTTAAAGGGTTATCTGAGTGCTTTTTTACATATTTTTTTTCTGAATACTTTGCAAGCAAAGAAGAACATTTTTGAGTGTTTTTTATATTTGTTTTATTAACAGTTACTTGGAAGCAAAGAAGAACAATTTTTCCTGGGAGGGAGGAAATGATGACTCCCTTTATTTTGGTCAATTTTTTCAAGAGAATAGAGCTCTGCTAAGAAAAGAGAAAAAACAATTTTTCAAGAGAATAGAGCTCTGCTAAGAAAAAAGAGAAAAATCAAAAACAAACAATCTTAGGAGAAGAGAGAAGATCCCAATGGAAGGAGTTTGGTTCCCTCAGAGAAGGCTCGGTAGAAAGGAAAGAAGAAGCAGTTTCAGTGAAAGTACTGAGGAAAACTGTAGAAGAAAAAAGAAACCATCCTGTAAATCATGAAGAAGTGAAGGAAGTCCAGTGAGCGTGGAGAAGTAAAGAAGAGGACCAACGATTCGCTGGCTAAAGGACAATACCCCATAGCTCTCGGAGAATAAGGAAAATTGAAGAGAAGAGAAGAGGCAGGGAAGGAAGAGCTCATGCAAACAGATGAAAGAAGACAAAGCCAACGATGGGGTCTACTTTTGTGAACCCCGCTGAGATTTAGACCAACGGGTAGAATTTAAATAGTTTATAGTTTGGGAAATGGTGTTGGCATGATTTCGAAATACTGATGAAGATCCCAATGAGGCCTGCATGTCAATTTTTTGAAGGTTAAAAATACACATTTTATGTTGGTGTTGAAATTCCATTGTGTGCCTTGCTTGAACAACACAAGCTTCAGATTTGATAGCTGGGAAGGGGTAGGACCAGTTAGATGGTTGGCTGATAAGTCAGATTTGATAGCTGGGAAGGGGTATGACCAGTTAGATGGTTGGCTGATAAGTCTATGCATGTGAGCACCAGAAGACTGCCAAGAGAAGGTGGGATTTCTCCTTGAAGTTTATTGTATGCAAATGAAATGGACACTATCTTTTTACAGCTACTGAAGTCGGAAAGCTGACCTGATTACGAGATGATGCTAATAGCAGGGTAATCGTATAAATCCCCAGGGAAATTGCCCACGAAACGATTGTGAGAAGCAGAGAGGCTATATAAATTGGGAAGCTAGCCCAACTCCTTTGGAAAAGCTCCCGTGAATCGGTTGTTGTCAATCTGTATCTGTGCCCACTGTGAGGCCCTACGAATTTCTAGCGGAATGGTGCCCGATATACCATTATTTTCGATTCTGATAAGTGTGAGATTTGGAGCTGGCCATAAAACCACCAAAAAATCCCCACCCAGTTCATTGTTCTGCAGGGTGAACCTGGCGAGGCTGTGGCATTTGCCACAGGTGTCCAGAATTGGGCCTGAGAAACTATTAGCACTAAGGCTCAGTTTCTGAGGCCTGCCTCCATGGCAAAGATTAGAAGGAATTGAATCGCGGATCTCATTGCACAAGATTTTGAAGGAAGTGAAAATCCATCTCTTCGTCTACCGAAAGAGGATTGATCTGACACCCAATCTGCAGGTCGTTCGCGTGACAGACGAAGTGTTGAGGATTGTCCAGCATAAGCTCTGCTGCCTTTATACGCCACTGAAGCTCTTGAACGCTGCCGTTCCAGCTTACCACTTTCACAGTGTTGGAAGGTACAGAGTTCGAAGCGCAGGAAACATAGTTGCCCATTATGAATCCTGATTGCCTGCTTTTCTGTCGATATTCTGCTGCTGTTGAGAGTGGGAAGGAAAAAACGGATTGTAACTGCAAACAGGGTGGGCAACGCATTTATGAAGGATGACGTTCATCGCTGGCTACAGCGTGTGGGGTGGATTTCGAATAACAGTTGGTGGGTTGAGTCAAACCCACGCCTCCTTCTGCATTCTCCAGGTCTGTGCGAAAATTGACAGAGGCGGTGGGGCAATCTTGAATAGGAACAGTTTGCAGGTTTTCCAAAACCTGTCAACAAGATGGTTTGATTATAAAAATATCTACAAAAAGATGGCTTTAGAAAACCTGTCATATTATAAAAAGTTGACAGGTTTTATACAAAACCTAACATTAAATATTCTTTCGGCATAATTATGTGGACTATATTTAAGTATGTTTTCTTGTGATATGGTTCAATAGTTTTAAGTTTTTAATAGATTTATATGGGACGAATTGTAATGGCTGCTGTTGATGTAAATGATTTATATGTCTAATATAAATCGAGTTAATTTCTCGTTGAAAAAAAAGTTTTTAATAGATTTTAATTTATATAAAAAAGAGAATTTTTAAAATATAAACTTGGGAAAATTTTAATATTTAGTACAAGTTTTTAATTTTTTTTTATAGTTTTTTAATTATAAATTAAAAATAATTTTGAATTTTTATGTTTGATTTTTTTTTAATATCAAGTAAATTAAATAGAAGTGATTAAAAATATCCATTTATAATATTAAAATTCATAAATTAATTTTTAATAGTTTTTAATTATAAATTGAAAGGAATTTTGAAATTTTATGCTCATTTAATTGGTGACAAATATTGGAAATAATCTTTTAATGAAAAGTTTTAGCATTGATCACTATGTACAAAATATCTTTTTTAAGCAATTTTTTTTTTTAAGGAAAGTTTCAACTTTTTTCATAAATATAGTGAAAAACTTTGGCATCCATCACTATGCATAGCATTCTATCTCAAACCTTTCAAATATTTTCATAAATATATTGAAGAGATTTGGGGTTGATCATTATGCATAACATAAATTTATTTTAAGCATTATGTTAATGTCTTTGTACTTCATAGGTTATCACCTATGCAAAAGCAATTTTTTTTCTAAAATTTTAAAAAGGAACTTATCATTTTCCATCATTAAAGTGGAATTTTTTCCCATAGTTATGTCTAGATTTTCACACTCATTCTACGATATACAAAAGGTTTTATATAGCTACCATTTATTTTTATAAACACATCTAATTATAACTAGAGGATTATATGTAAGAAGAATCACCTTTAACTTAGTAGAGTGGTTTAAATTGCTAGGAAGTTTTGGATTGTATTTCATGTTTAGAAATTTCTACATAAAATTTTAAAGAGTAAAAAAGCTACCTCCATATTATTAATTATAATGCCATTTGAGTTAACTTTCATATAATAGGGTAACCTACAAAATATAGCATGAAGCAATCATTTTCATTTCTTCTTTGTTTTTAGATTAATATAATATTACAAGTTTCAAGTGTTTCATAATTATTTTAACTTTTAGCTTTGGACTAGTACATAAAACTATTACGTTAAAACATTTCTAAGTGTAAAACCCTATATTTTGGCTTAGGTAGTTAGAACTTTGATTTTTCTTACTTTAGTAATTCATTGCTTAGTAACTATTTGGACTTAATTAGATTGATATAAACATTTGAGATCTGTATATATTGACCTATTTAT